>JXSR01S072713.1:48821-65356 GCA_000969725.1 Ophiothrix spiculata
GCTGGCTGCCTCCATGAGTACCCTCCTGTAAGACCCATGTTCTCCATGTGGCTCTTTGTGGCCCTCTATGAGTATGCCCCTGTAAGACCTATGTTTTCCACATGGTTCAGTGTAGCCCGGCTGGCTGCCTCCATGAGTATGCTCCTGTAAGACCCATGTTCTCCATGTGGCTCTTTGTGGCACTCTATGAGTACGCTCCTGTAAGACCCATGTTCTCCACATGGTTCAGTGTAGCCCGGCTGGCTGCCTCCATGAGTACCCTCCTGTAAGACCCATGTTCTCCATGTGGCTCTTTGTGGCCCTCTATGAGTATGCCCCTGTAAGACCTATGTTCTCCACATGGTTCAGTGTAGCCCGGCTGGCTGCCTCCATGAGTACGCTCCTGTAAGACCCATGTTCTCCATGTGGCTCTTTGTGGCCCTCCATGAGTATGCTCCTGTAAGACCCATGTTCTCCACATGGTTCAGTGTAGCCCGGCTGGCTGCCTCCATGAGTACGCTCTGGTAACACCCATGTTCTCCACATGGTTCAGTGTGGCCTTCCATGAGTACGCTCCTGTAAGACCCACGTATGATTTCTAGAAGATTTGGACAGTTAGGATGACACAGATGTAACTATAGACCACTACTAAACAACTGTCCAATATGTTATCCTTCATTATTTTCTCAAAGTAAGTAAACCTAGGTGTTCATACAGGAGACCGAAGTAAACTAGCTCATGTGAATTTGTATAATAATTCAGCCCTATTACATAATTAATCTGGAAACATGTGTTAAATTAGGTCATCCATTCATTTTACTATTTCACTATGAATATTTTAGTAAAACATACCAAACATGTAAACCATGTTCAGATTTATAAGAATAAATCAGATATGCACATGTGGGAGCCGACAACTACTTCCTTTTGCTGCAGGATATCTTTATTATTATTATAAATGTTTTGTTTCTATTGCAGAGAGTAAATGAATTTGAACTTAATACACTGCTGTAGTGACTGATACAAAATACATATTGTAAAGTTCAAAGGGAAATTAAATATCAAATGACCTTGAAATATGACAATTTTGACACATATGACCATCATCATTTATACTACATGTGTTGTGCACTTTAGATATATTACAAATGTATTTTTGAAACCTGTTTATATGCACATTGAAAGTAATGCCTCTAAAACTGCCGAAGGAAAAGGTTTATTCACAAAATCATAAATTTAAGTGGTATCCTCCATTATTTCTTATCATAGAAATTCTTTTACAAAAATTAGTAAAAAATTGAATTTGGTAAATTCAATTGTGCTGATAACAAATCAAAATGTTTATTTTTGCAGTACAGGCATTTCAAATTATTTACAACTCAAGTCAATATACTTATGAATGCTGTCAATCATCCTGGTAGAATAAATAATGAGAGTTTTTGTAATATAATCAAATCACTGGACTTACTTTTGCTTTGAGTGCGACGTTTCGCTACACTTTGCCAAGTGCCTACACGTCACCCATCAAGAAGATTCCTCAACGTTTCTGGTAGTTAACCCCGAAATGGGTCAAAAACCTTTTTTGCCGCCAGACAACCAGTCAGCCAGAGGATGCATCCGGGATAGGATGCGAAACATCACACTAAAAAAAAAGTAAGTCCAGTGATTTGATTGCAAAAACTCTCATTAACTCAAGTCAATGTTTATGTGCTCGTAAAATAGTTAATATTCAATAAATTATTGATTTTAACATACGTTGAAGCTTTTTTGTGTACTTCAAAATTTTCAAATAAAGAAATATGATTACCATATTACTTATCATTTAACATTTGGTTGTGACGTCAAAATGACGTAAAAATAGCTCCAAATCAAACTTCAACCCTGAGTTAAGACCAATAAAAAATGTAATGGTAAAATTGCACACTGCTTTCAAAAGAATCACAATGCTTTCAAATAATAAACACACCTATATACCACATCTATGACACACATTCACAAATAACATAGCATGCACATGCATACAAAGCCAACATATACCCTTTGTGTGAAGCAAACATCTAATTAAGTTGTACCTCTAAAATCATTCCAGTCATCTTCGCTTGACATCGTTTGATTATCCAAAGGTTACCGTCCCTGGTGACAGTTCCTTTCTTTCCACTGTATAACAGGTTGCCATTCCATGCATACACGTTTTATTTCCGGATATCCAACTATGATAAAATAACATCCAATTTAGAATAGGAGCTCCCACATACAGGATTTTCCAGCATTCTTTTCCCTAGATTGTTTTGCAACATAAAGATATGTCAATTCGTACTTGTAAAAATGATGTTACTTTGATATTCTCTGAGGCAAAATATTGATGCACAACTCAATATGAGAGCACCTGTGTGAAATCCAAATTGTACAGGCAAGAAAGCTTACTAGCATCAGGTCAAAGCTTTATCTAGGCCTTCTTATGCTTAAGTACTAAAACATTTGTTCAAATGTCAAGCTCTGATGCTTCATTACTTCGCGCACAAATCACAACATTTTGTAGCAACCTGTACTTATTGCATCGAGTTGCACACACATGTTGGGTTAATTACTACCATTTTCCTAATTGGTTGGGTAAAGCCATAAAGATGTCTCGCATTATCTGTGAATCACTCTGTACAAATGTGTTTTCTCAAAGGAAACCGGTGGTCATCCCTCGCAACTAGTACATCTAACCCAAATCAGTCTCGCATTCATTTACTCCGCTGGTAAACAGTAGTGGAGAATTTCAAAGTAATATGATCATGTTTCTGTAGGCTTACATGGCATAATGTTCATACCACATGTTTAATCCAATCATTAATTTGCTTGCAATCACAGAAGTTAATATTTCTGATTGGCCACAGGCCCTTGATGATTTATCTTCAGACAGGAAAACAAAAACTGCAATTATTACCTATCGTCAAATTATGCAAGAGTGTTAATCAACTTTACATCAATATTTTTGGTGTAAACTTACAAGATATCTAAATAACAACTAAAATATATACCAAGACAATGATTCTCACACATCCCACATGTTTTCATGGCCTATAAAAAACTCCAATGCAAACTTGCATTCAGCATCTGTACATCACAAAGCCATGCAATCATATAACAGATTTATTCCAGAAATTTACAACAGCATCATTTATATAATTGAGATTTAATGAAACTTGTTATTAGCATAATACACTAAAGAGCAACTCCAGCTATTTTTGTTTCCAATTTAAATTTTATTTAAAATGTTCAATTACTTAATCTGTGACTCATAAAAATGACAAAATAAATTTCCTAACTGTGACTATGATTGGCTAGTTACAATTAATGCTCATTTGTATACCAAGGCTTTGAAAAATATACAAGTTCGGTTCCTGAAAGTTCATCTGGGTCTTTTTTTTATCCTTTATTCTAAATATTTCTTGGTATCAACATCAACTAGTAGCTTCACTAGTGCAAAGAAGCCTTGCGGCATAAAGTATATAGTATGCAAAATATATATGTGACTTTCCAGCTCGTAATAGTCATAAAGGTGAAAATACATGCAAAGGTCAAAATTTGGTGACACTGATTTCTTTACAGATTCACAATATTTATGCATTCTTTTAAACACATACAAAATTTTATTTCAAAAAACTGAAGTCAAGTATGAACAAATCCACATCTTAGTAGGACCATAAACCAGAACAGTATATAGCTTACTGTTTTTTTTTTAATACGTTTATTTCAGTTTTGTCTTTTACTTGATAACAAACTTTTACAGACTATAAATTGACTTGTGGATATTATATTAAGTTTATGGGGTGCCATTTTAAGACTTATGACATTGTATTTGCAAATATGTTAAAAGTGTGACATTGACAAGGTGCCGACTTTACAGCTGATTTGAACTTGACGGTCACATATGGCTATATATATGTAATTCAATTTTTATCTTTCTCACAATTCTTAATGTGAATGCTGATCAACATATATATATGTATATATGTACAATTTACAAATGTATTCCAACAACTTACAAACTATCTGTTAATAAAATCATTCAGGTAAAATTTTGAAAAGGTCATGACAAGATAAAAAAAAAAGGATATAATTTGCCATACTATGCTATATGCTATGCTAAATCAAAAGAGCCACACTTTCTGGCAAATGCCTTGAGGCTATGGACAATGTCCACCTTTAATATCACACAATAATTTCATTTTACCTGAGATAATAATGCTTTTGCAGCTCTATTCTATTCTTATGTTCAAGATTATTTTTGTTTTCTGCTGGTGGCTGAGGGCCAGCATGAAAATATGATCCTGTTTTATTTTTATAGGGCCATTGAGGGGATCAGTTTTTTTCAAATAGTTTTATTGTTTATATAAATCTTATTTTAACATGCCCATCTCTCTTATGTTGATTTTCATATTACAGCAGACTTGTTAATCGTTTTTTCTTCACAATTGTCAATGTGTAAGCTGATCAATCTATATATATAATTTACAAATGTATACTAAAAAATTATAAACTTTTGGTGAACACAGCCATCTATGTAAATTTGAAAGGAAGTCATTACAATATAAGGGAAAACAAGAACACAATGCTGCGCTACACTAAATCACAAGAGCCTCACTCTCTGGCAGGCAAATGTCAACATGCAGCTTTTGTATTGAGGCTACAAACAATGTCCACCTTTCATATCACATAACAATTTCATTTTGTTAGCATTCATAATTATTTTGGTTGCAGCTCTATTCAATTGGCATGGTCTCATTTAGTTGTTGTTTTGTTTTTGCTAGAGACTGAGAATGTTTAAATAAATAAGGGGAATGTTTTATGTTGTTACAAATAGGGTTAAAATACCAAAAATAAGTGGCTAAAATTTAAAGCAGTTAAAATGTCACCTCAAATGATTTAGAAAAAAATGCTTTAATTTATTGGAATTAAGGATTAATCTACATGTTAAAATATTAAGAGAAATCATAATAAGAATTTTATGATAAATGAAACTCAAATTTTGATAGATTTTGACAGGTCTTTAAAAAAAATAACAACAGGGATAAAAGCAATACCTATATCATAAAATGATGTGTAAATGTCAACGGGAAGCATGTGTATTGAGGCAATCATGAACTAGCATCTTCTATAAAACCCAATTTCAGTTTGGTAAACAAAATTACGGTGCTTGTTTCAACTCTATTCACATACGAGGGGTGTTCAATGCATTCATGTCCTGAGGCAGGAGGAAATAAGCTATGCTACTTTTATGAATAGTATGTAGTTCAACCTAATTCAAGTTTAAAGTTTCTGTGAAATGAAAAAAAAAGCAAATATTTACTTGAAACTTTCCCAATATTCACCAAATTATATACCAATTGGCATGATTGGAGCAAGTCAATAGTCTTTTACTTATTTATTGCCTTCTCAAAACAAAATTGGCATATAAAACAAATATTGACTGCTCATGGATTCTGATAATAGTATACAAATATTGACTGCTTTGAGGGGCATGGTTTAAATTATTTTCCCGAGGTGATCTCAAAACTATGAATATGCCCGAAGCGAAGCTGAGAGCATAGAACAAAAAGCAGTCAATATTTGTTTTATATACCGAATATATAGATTTTTGGCCATTGGTTGGTTAAAAGAGCCATTTTAGCACTCCAAGCGCTCGATAATAATATACGATATTTGTTTCTCCTTTCAGTGCTGACCGTGTCGTATTCAGTGCGCCCAAGATAACTAGCTCACGCACTGCAGCGCGTGTCTGACCATGAATGCTTACAGTTGCGCACGTAAAGCTCGAGTTACACGACGCAAAATACATTGAGCGGGCATAGTAAATGCTATGCCCCGGGCATAGTAAATTTATAGGGCCTAGTTAAATCCATGCCCTCACTTTTAACCAATCAGAGGACAGGAATCTATATATGAGGTATATAATAAAAACTATTTCCCCTTAGTGATCTTGTGACTTTCATAATATTTCCCTCAACCTTCGGTCTGGGGAAATAGTATAAAGTCGCAGGATCACTTCTATTGCCCTCATGAGCAGTCAGTATTTGTGTACTGTATCATCGCTGCATCACATATGTTCCTATCTCACGAAATACGTGTTTCAAGAAAAATGTGAGATAAAAATTTTTGATTTGTAATAAGCTTGAAAAACACCGATTGTGTTATTCACTGCCAGGCAAAAGGTGATATCATTACGAAAACACTACAAACTTTTTAATTTAGTAAAAATAAAAATTGGATATCTATAGCCAGCACTGTTTCATTTAACTGTGAACTTATAAATCAGTATGTGATAAAGATTTTTTGTGTTTTCCAAACGATGTCCAAGATAGACCCGGATAGACCTGTATGCAACGTATTCATTGCCGTAGTATAAAACCGCATGATTGTTGCATCGGTGTTCCACATAGGGTTCTATCTTAAATAGAACCCTATATGATGCAGTTTCTATCTTAAGATAGAATCGTATGTGATGTAGTTTATTTTATTAATCGCATACTGAATTGTGTAAGAAAGGTCAAGATAGGACTGTATGTGAAACATTATTCAATTTATTGCACATTAATCATATTTGTTAATTAATATCTAATTAATAAGATAGAAACCACACCTGAAATTCTGTAGTCTTGAAGAGTTCAACGTCAAAGTATTAATTCCCAATTTTCTCAATAATATCAAAAATACGAGATAGAAACGTATGTGATGTTACTGACGATATTAATAAAAAAAGCATAGCCTATTTTCTTCAGACCACAAACTTATTGAACAACCCTTATATCATTGAGATAATAAATCATGTATGATTACTTCTGACATTGCAACAGATAATTTAGTTCTACAATATACACATATCATCAGGCAGGAATTGTTATATTTCATTATCTTTACATTGTGACCACGATACCTTGTATGAAATATATTCAATTCTAAAATGTACGTCTGATATATGCATATATTCTATTTAATAATATAGTGTTGATTTGTTATCCTTTTTATTTTAGTCTATTTTTACACATGCAATTTGACAGAATATTTCATTTGGCCATGAGCATTTCCTGATCCAATAACTGGAATTCAAGTGAACATAATTATGAAATTCATAACATTAACACAGTTCCTATACCTTTTGCCAAACAATTCCACATCTGTAATCATTTTTGACATTGAAAATACAATTTGCAATGATGTTTGTAGTCCATAATGAAGAGTTGAAGATTAGTTGTTCATTGAAAATGACGGACTAGCAGCATTAAAATGAGCAATATCTCATATAACTCTATACAATACTAAATGTCACAGCTTCCCATTCTAGAAAATTGATCAAGTCCAAATACATCAATGCATTTTGTAAGCTTTTGAAAAACATTATGTTGACCCATTACTGATTCTATTCACTGAAGTCAATATATTTATAATTCTCACTTAAGAGTATGAAACCCATAACAATCATATTGTGTTTGCGCGAGCGGAAGCAAAAGCAAAAAGCCATGACTACTTTGCTTTTTGACAATAGCCAATCCCATACTTTGATAATACTATGTCCATCTTGATATGTGCCCCCATACCATTATCTAAGAGGAAGATTATTTCAATGATCATTTATGGTCGTGACGTCACCAAATATTTGCAATCGAATTTAAAGTATGAACGGGTAATAAACATTTGGTCCAATGTATATGGTAATTCAATAATATGTGCAATCTAGCGTGAAATTTTATTTGGTCTCAACTCGGTGTTTAAGTTATTTTGTTTGGAGTCACTCGTCATTTTGACGTCACAACCAAATGTTTGGTAGCGAAAATTTTTTTTGGAGGCTGACTATGTTTTCGGCCTAACTTATCAAGAAGCATCATCCCTCTGAGGCGTAAACTATAGGCGGACGCACACAACGACGCAGACAGAATATAACTATAGTCTCTTTTGTGTTTTGTGTGGAAAGATTAATTCAATACTTCTTTTATCATGTACAATTTGTAAATTATTGTAAACTAAAGCCTTTGGCGGTTAATGAGACAATTTACACAAAAATTGAACAGACCAACTGTTTGCAATTAAAAAAATTTAATTGAAATGTATTATATTATAGAAAATAAACCAAGTTCAAAGTACAAAGAATTCCATAGATAGGAAATGAAAAATGCCAATAACCATAGTGTATAGGCTAATGCAGTGGAAACTCGTTAGTACGAGATAGCCGGGGCAAACTCCGAAAGCTCGTATTAACCGGAGCTCGCATTAAAAATAAATATCCCACTGTAACCATTATGATGATGAAATTAAATTTTCAGTGGCATATCGTAAGGCCTTATGTAGCAATAATGGGCTAACGACGCGACTTTTGACATTTCCTAATGTGCCACCACGTAAAACTGATTAACTTTGGACAACATTTACAAGTTGAGAGAGACAGACAAGGGACTGTCGGTAAGTGATCTTACTATGCGGAGCTCGTATTACTGACCTCGTACTAAACAGATAGCTTTGTGTAGTAAACAATGGAGGAAAGTCGGGACCGAGAGTTACTGCTCGTATTATACGGGTTGTCGTTTTAAGCGATCTCGTACTAACGAGTTTCCACTGTAGTCAAATGTTAAAACCATGGCTATACTCTAAGAAAAATACCTTTGGTAATGATCAACAAATATATATAATACTATAAAAAGCACATGAGCCAGGTTGTTGGGACAATGCCATCTCCCAGTCATTAGTATACCATCTGTAGTGTTGTTAATGTTGTAAGCTCATTTACCAACACCTGTGTCTCTGTATTTAGTCCTGGATCAAGCATCTTTGCCCACATTGTTTTTACTGGTAGACCCAAGGTATAAAACTATAATTCTTCTGTCAAAGACAGATTCTTACAGGTATAACAAGAATAACACATTACAGGGTACTTTAATCCTAAATGAGGATCCAATTTATAATTGTATATATGGCTATTTTTGGTGCACCCATGATAGCCTGAGCAATGAAGTTCAAAATCACAAAGCACTCTATCTGGTGACAATAGCCTTTTAAAATCTAAGATACTTCAAATTTACTGATTTTGTCTAATTTGAACTACATTCTCAACTGATTGTTTGACCTTTTGAAATATACATATTTTGCTATATAATTACAAGAAAGTCCCAACTCCAGCTATTTAAATATCCGTTTGTGTTGCCATAAAAACATAAGCTGTCAATTTGTTTTAGTTATTGAGGTTCTTAGCAATTAATTGATTAGCTGAGCAAAAAAGAAAAAGGAAACTCAGTTTTCCTTTACAACTCAAATACAGTTTTTGTGGAGTTTGGGGCTTTCTTGCAATAGTGTATTAAAATGTATGTAAGTTAATAATGCTTCTGGAAATAATCAATTTCAATTCCCTTTTTTTGGCTTAAACTCAACTTTGTATTTAATTCCAAATAATTTTGTCTGATCTTATCCCATTTTATAAAATGAAAAGAAACCATTTCTAATGATTCAAACTTACCTATAATACAGATACATCCACATCAAATGTTGTTTTTGAAGACAAGGCATGAAAATGAAAAGACAAGAAAAATATACAATTATTTATTATCTAAATGTTATTAAATTAAAATATGTTTTACATCTTGTTTTAACTATGTTTTTAATGATAAAAATGTCATATTTCAACAGTATTTATAATGATTAAATACTTTTTATTTGTTTTATTAACAATAAATACCCCAAGTGCTCTTACTAAATGCCTACTGAGTGCTCAGTGTGGACATAGGGACCTATACATCTGAACTCAAAAGTGAATTTGTTCTATATCAGGCAGATTTTCAAACAATCAGTGATCTCAACATTTGATTACAGATTGTTTTAGCTTTTGCTATATCAGTCATTAATTGATTGATTGAAATTAAAGAACCTAAGAATATTTTTTCATTCTTTTATGATCACTTAAAAAAAAAACAATTTTCAGAGTTGTATCTAACTTGTGTTACAAACCAATCAGTTTGACAAGTTTGATAAATGTTATGCCAATCTGAACTTAAACTAATTAGTCATTTTACATATAATAGTAACAATACTTACAATTGTTAATGGACAATCAGGTGGATTTTAAATGAATATTTAAATACAAAAACTTTTTCATGAGGCAAGATTTAAACAAAACGCACTATTACGAGCTAGAAATACAGTCTTGTAATAAGATACCAATCAGTGTGAATGAATTAATGCCTCTGTAAAGCCAATGATATACTAGCAAGACGCAGCTAGCGTCTAGCTAGACGCTAACGAAGACACTAAAGTTGAAAATATTTCTCAAGGAGAATAACAATTGGTGTTAACCATAATTCCAGATTTAAGATATAAGAACAACTAGTTTGTCCTACAGTAATTTTCTATCCAAAAACTACAAAGATAATTGATATCTATACTGTTCTTCTTACATATACCTCTATTACCAGATGTCATCCTTAATAAATACCTCCACACATCACACAATTGGGTAAGGCTATAAATTGTTCTGGCATCAATGAAATATCAATGGTTGCTACTCTCACTGATAAGTGAGGAAATGAAGTTTTGATTGGTCATACTATTGACAAAACGTGGTGTTTTCCATTCAGCAAGTGTTGTAATAGCAAGGAAATACAGACACACATATGGCAAGCCAAATGGGGTAATAATTACAGAGAAATGCAGTCACATATATAACAAGCTAATGGGTCATAATGGAAAGAACATACATGCATATGTATGGCAAGCTGATGAGTTATAATGCAAATACAGTGTATAGTTAACATTCCAGAACTTGTTCTGAAATCAGCTCATTAGAGCACTAATTTTTAATGATAATGCATTGTGGAACTTTAAACATTTCATTGCACTTGCATTGGCAACATTTTATGGCAGGGTTTTCAACTTTTTCCCATAATGCTATACACTAATAAGAAAAGGTTGTTACAATAAAGTGCCAAAAAGGGGGTGTCAAAAATTTTTACAGATCACCCAGAAGAAATACAGCCCGGAATGTAGTTTTATTATTCAATCTTCAAGGCATCTTTACATAATCACTATGCAAAGCAAAACACTTTCTCCCATTTAAACTGACTGACCACAGACCGCCACTGGTCTTCTATAACAAAAAAAGCACATTTTGTATTTTGCTTAAAGTTGACATTTTAGGTTGGCAATGTCGCATTGCATCATTGTGATGTCATTCATTGACTGATTTCCATAAATTTGGCATCAATGAAAAGAAGGGACCCTACCCTATACCAAAAATTAAACTCTGGGTATGTTATCATAGATAGGCTAGGCCATGCAGCCTTCAAAGTAGGGACTTTATCAAGTCACATGTTTCAATGTTCTCCAATTAGGTTATGTAGTTAACAGGACAAGTTGCTGATTGCCTTATGTTATGAAAATATATAAAGTTTCTGATACCAATTTTGCAGAATAATGCACATAGAGACCAGTTTCTATTCTGACAGAAAATTTAATTGATGTAGCTCAAGGTGATGTCAACCAATCAATTTTGGAGAAGTAGAAACCTGCAAGTTACCTTACAGGAAATTTGTTTTTTCAGAATCTAATTTACATGCTGAACATGATAGTTTTTGACCAAAATCAATAATTCTATCCATTCGGCCAACAAAAATATTTTGGGTACCAAATATTACTGGAAATTCTAACTAAAATTTGCTTATAAAAAATAATACTAAATTATTTTGATAATCTAGAAATCAATGTCAAGGGTTATGTATTTTTGAACTTTTTGACTTTTATCTTATTGTCTGAAATATTGCCGACAATACTGATACCATTCATGTCCAAGCCTTGAAATAAGCACAGGTCACCAATGGCATAAGGCATGTCATCAAAACTATAGACTAGTGACTGTCTGTTGTAAAAATAACCCATAAATAATGAGAAATTATGGCTAGTTCCTGTTCAAATCCTCGATTGCCTCTGGTCCCAGCTACTTCAAGTCTTGTCAATCTCAAAACCTGCTGAAGTTATTTCAAAACCAATGTCTACGTTATATATCCGTAAATAGATGCATCTTGTAGGATTGTAACTTTCATATTTATCATTTAATAAATTTATGCAAATAGGATTAAAAAGGTCAATAATCCACTCCAATGTTGAATATTATCAACAGTTTATCAACTTACCAAATTATAAAAAGTATATTGTCTATTTTCCATGTAATATTAATATTTCAAAGATATAACTAGAATTCAATTTAACATTACATTAAATGTCTCGAAATCCAAGGGATAGAAAGTATTCTAACTTTTCTCCTAGGTAAATTAATGATTAAAAAAACCTTGATTTCACCCATTATGTCTTAATCTTCTAAAATTATTTCAAAAACCAATGCCTATATTAATAAATACAATAAAATTCATATTTCAATAGTCTCCTACTTTTTAAAGGATGTTTATCCAAAACAAAGTATAATTACCAAGTTATCAACTTACCCCACTTATTAAATGTCTCCTCCTTACCCTCCACCATGCTTTCCAATGATTATGAACAATAGACACAAAATAAGTCAAACAATATATCTGATTTCTAGAAATCCAAGCAATGAAATGTCTTCCAAATTCCTCTCCTAATTTCCACTACCACATTCCTGCTAAGAATCAATCCATTTTCACTTCCAAATAAGTAATAGCAAACAAACCCCTTGATTGCCTCCATTCAAACAATCATTAGAAGTGTTGTCTCTCTCTACTTACAAAGACAGATATGGTATATGACACACGTACGCATATCATAACAAAAATGAGTTGAAATATCATCGCGACATATTTCTGTATTACCCATGTTGACCCCGTCAGAACATCATCGGTTTCCTTAATGATAGTTTTTAATCAAGATTACCATCACCGACATTAAGGAAGTCTGAACAAATCCTACAGCAAAGCTCCTCTTAGCCCACAGCCAAAAAAGCGCTTGCATTAACTCTCAAATCAATCTGACAACTTCACTCCATTTAATTAATTTCTACATCTGTCTTGCTATGCACAAAGTGAATTACACCAAGGCTAGGCATATTAAGACTTATCAAACTCCAAATTACAATCGAGATGATACCAATTCTCAATGTTTATATTTCATCAACATTTATGGAAATGAACATGATTCTTGCCTCCAGTGTTCTATAGATTCATCACAATACTGACTTTCATTCACCCCAATTCTTAGTCTACATTCTTCTCACTAACTTCATTCCAACCCACAATTATTTAACTAAACCAAATCCTGTCTTTGTGCATATTTACAAATGTAAATGCATGAGCCCTACCAATTTGAAAAGAAACTAAGGTTACTGCAATACACACATATAAACCAGTATGTGATTAACTCTGGGTCTGTAAGCTTAAGGCATCTATCTCAATGTCTTTGTGTTTTGATTTGGTATAATTCAGCTTTAAGGCTTGGTGTCAAGTAGATGCATTGGAAAGGAAATGCATCTTTTAGCAATGGTTAATGAAATACCAATCTTTGAGAAAATGCAAGAGGCTAATATAGTTTAATGTCACATAAATGATGAGGTGAGATTGAGTTGGCATAAATGATTATATGATATGTAAGTTTTAAGGCTCCCAATAGTTACATATGAAATGCACAGTGTTTGGTATTGATTACAAAAAAGAGATTTGATTACATATTGCACTCAATGAAACTAAGAATTCAGTAATGTGATAATATAATCCTGGGTTACAACTTGCCATCCAGGAATACAGAATCACCTCTCACCAGGTACTTATAATTTATCTCTTGAAAAGATTTCTATATATATTCAGTTTGTACCATATCAAATATTAAATCTTTTAAAGTATTTAAATTTTTGTAGGGATTGTACAGACCACAATAGTTAAATATATTAATAAATATATACTACATTAATAAATTTAAGAGAGTTGATTGGTTTGAACACGATCACATGATTTCAAATAGTTTGAACCACCTTGAGAAAAGCCGTAAATAGTTCTTTTTGACAACTGACTATTTACGGCTCCAACGAACTATTTACGGGTCTGAAAAGACTATTTACGGCTGACGTCATCAAAATCCGATGTGCGCAAGCGTGCTTAGCGCTAGAGAATACAGTACTTTTGTGATTTGTGATTGTGAACATGAATAATAACATTTTAAAATGGGCAAGTAAAAATCACATTATGAAATTTATTAAAGCAGTATATAAAACAAATATATACTGACTTTTTCAGATCTCTGGATTAAAACTATGGTCCTTCAGTGACTAAAATTATGCTATTTTGCGCCCCTCAGTAAAATATCAATTTTAGTCACTTCAGGCCCATAGTTTTAACCAGAGATCTTCAAGTCAGTATATATTTGTATAATATAGATTTGGATTTCATAAACAAAATGCAGCTAAATACGTAAAAATTATTGTAATAAAAGCCAACACCAGTAATTTTTTATACTATTTAATATTCTATTTCTTCGCCAATGTAAAATAATGAACCATTTCAGCTTGACCCTGTAGTTTGATGATTGAATGTATGCTTCTACTATTGTCTAATCTTTAAAATAACTAGTGCAGGTATTTAAATATGAGCAAAACCAAGATGATACTGCACAGGCACATACCACTTCCCACTTACTAAAATCCTTGACTTTGTTGAAAGATATTTAACTCAAAGTAATCATTTTCACTATGTAATAAATGTCAACAGTATACATGATGATTCATTACTGTTTCTCTTGTAGCTGGAAAATCGGGATTTAAATCATGAGACACAACCAAACCAAAGCAACTTCTTCAACTTGTACAAAATTTAATTATAACTTCAAAACTCACGTTTTGTGCTTAGTGACTGTCCCAAAGATAGTTTTTACCATACAATATGGTCATAAAATCTGTAAATTTTCATATTTTGAATACTTTTCCATAATAAACAAAGTGATTTGTTAAAAATATACAGTATCCAAAATTTTCCTAGTTTACTACCTTTCAATGTGCCACAACACAACCTATAGGCCTATAGCATAAAAACAAAACAAAATGCACATTTTATTTAATTACCCGAATTCTTTGTTTTGTTTTTGTAGGGTTAAACCAAAAAGCCCAAAATAACAATATCAAATTTCAGTATTGTGAATAAGAGACCTAGATTTTGACATGAAGTCAACACCATGACATACACATAAGTTACAGACAATATGTATACTTTCAAAAATTCTGCATGAATCATTGATGAAATAGCATTAAAAATCTAAGCTGAAGCATACAAGAAATCACCTGTTTATAGAGGGCATTCCACTCTGATTGATACAAAGATTTAACTTTCTAGTTAAACAGAACACTGTTTTTTTTTCAATAGCATGTTCTTTTTCTTTTATTCTATTACTTGAAAAAAGTCATCTAGTTAAGGCAGATTTGAACCAAATGCAGTTGTATTTATAATACCATTTATTGCGATCGAGATCTGTGAAAGTGACTTTTGAAGAGCCATCAGCAGTTCTAAATGTTTTGTCAGGATTTCCTCATACAGTAGAAAATCATTTTTAACAAGTGTTATATAAGAAACAACTTGCTATAAAGAGGAACCATTCCTGGACCATTTTACTAATTTCTTTTATTTTTAGTGTTTTTAAAGCTCTCATATAACAAAATGTTCAATATAACAATTCATTTGTCAGTCCCCAGCAATTTCGTCATAAAGATTTTGCTGTATTTGCTGTATAAAGAAAAAAACATATAGCACTCAATGAAACTAAGAATTCAGTAATGTGATAATATAATCCTTTATAAGATTTCGATAAATATTCAGTTTGTACCATACCAAATATTAAATCTTTTAAAGTATTTAAATTTGTGTAGGGATTGTACAGACCACAATAATCAAATATATTAATAAATATAGATTGGGATTTCGTAAACAAAATACAGCTAAATATGTACAAATAATTGTAATAAAAGCCACCACCAGTAATTTTTTCACTATTTATATTCTATTTCTTCGCCAATGTAAAATAATGAACCATTTCAGCTTGACCCTGTAATTTGATGATTGAATATCTGCTTCTACTAATGTCTAATTTTTAAAATAACGAGTGCAGGCATTTAAATATGTGCAAAACCAAGATGATACTGCACAGGCACATACCACTTCCCACTTACTAAAATCCTTGACTTTGTTGAAAGATATTTAACTCACAGTGGATCAAATGGGTACTCTGTGACTTCATGTATAATTACTTCAGTTGTCTGAAGATCGCCTCAGCGTGAAACTCAGAGTTACAACTTTGTTCTACGAGATATTACTATGTATAATTACTATACTAATAAAATACATATACCAGTAATCATTTTCCCTATGTTATAAATGTCAAAAGTACACATGATGATTCATTACTGAAGGATCAAATTGTACAACTTTGTAAATTGGACAATATTCATAAGAGCCTTGGTTACAGGAACTGGGTTTAGCCCTTGTTTCTCTGGTAGCTGGAAAATCGGGATTCAAATCATGAGACACAACCAAATCAAAGCAACTTCTTCAACTTGTATAAAATTTAATTACCACTTCAAAACT
>JXSR01S072713.1:87003-97770 GCA_000969725.1 Ophiothrix spiculata
GGATTTAATCATGTCACATATCTTTGATTTCTCCATGCAGTTTATCTGGTTAATGAGATTGATGACATCTATCAACACCTGTATTGAAAGTATAAATGCCATTGCCATCATTTTTTAACTATTATGTACACAAGGACGAGTGACTATCCTGACAAAAAATCATTGATATAGCTCTTTTCCTTCTGGGTGATCTTTAAAACTTTTTGATACCCCCTCGTATATATCATATGATAATAATATACGGGAGGGATGTTTGTATTATATAGTTTTAATTTGTGTCCCATCATGGTTTCCAAATTATGCAGGCTTGACATTCACAGGGCACTGTAACCTAATCAGAGCAGTGCAAGGAGTATCAATTAATATTTCTGCTGTAGATATCAGTTTTCAAACCACTTGCGGTTGTCTATACAATACTTGAATGTTTGTTAAATGTCAAAAGAAATTTCATCATCATTTATTATTTGTTACACTTGAATTTAAATTTATTATTTGTTACAGTTTTTATTTAAAATGTCACTCAAATTCTTTATTTCTATATACATATAATC
The DNA here is from genome assembly GCA_000969725.1 of Ophiothrix spiculata. NCBI lineage: Eukaryota > Metazoa > Echinodermata > Ophiuroidea > Amphilepidida > Ophiotrichidae > Ophiothrix > Ophiothrix spiculata. Next base: position 87,555 of record JXSR01S072713.1, read on the forward strand.
ACAAATATTGTCATTTACAATAACAATATTTGATAATGTCATAAAGAATCTCGTCAGTACCCTATTTCATCATGGAATTAATTGTTCACTTCTACGCATCTAGGTAATTTGCTGCACAAGTTATGTTTATTTGCTCTCTTGTATGCTTGTTTTATTGCTTTTTCTATTTTAGAAGCCAGCAGTCAAAGCACGTAATGAATAATGCAGCTTTTCTTATTTTTTGTTATGTTTTGCTTGTAATTAGTTTATATTGTTCTTTACATTTCGATTTAATTTGTTCAAATTATTTATAAATTTAGACTGTCCTTATCACAAATATGGCAAGCTTAATGTGTAACATCATTTTATTTTTAAGTTAAAAATGTGCCCAAAATGGGCTGTAAAAAATTAAAGATAATGGTCTTTTTACTAAATGGTCTTTATATTTGGGGGTAAAATCTGCTAAAATACTTAACTTGATTAAATGAGCTGTTACAATGATCTGAAGTTCTATTATTGTAAACATTAATAATTTTGCAAATGATTTAATTTAGTGAAGTATAAAATTTTGCAAAAATTTCTATAGACTTTGTATAGAAAAACAGAATTCTTTTCTGTTCACATGATCATAATTTCCATTCTACAATTTTTAAACTTGTATTATACATTACTGTTTACAGTTGTAACAGAAGGGCAACTCATCATAGTTATGACATGTGCTGGTGTAATTAAATTAAACTTGTCAAAATAAAAATGAGAAAAGAAAAAGGGAAAACATCTTGTTATTTGGCAAGTTAAACAAAGATTACTATTTGGTGTATATGGTTGCATGAACGAGAACATAAACTAATTAAAGTATTCTTCACATTTTGATTTAAAAGTGTTATTTTCTGTAATTACATTGTGACTTTAATCAAAAACATCATTGATAATTCAATAAGTTTTGGTAAATATCTCAAAAGAATCTAATATTTTTCATTTGATTATACATTGGATTTGAAAGGTACATTTTAATTTTACAGATTTGTGAAACTTTTATCGTATTATGTTTCACCAAATATCCTTGCACAAACTATTTGTAATAAGAAGCTATAATTAGAAATATCAGTAGAACTTTGTTTGAAAAATTCAAAATAATCCAAGGAATATTTTTGAAACACAAAATTGAAAAATAACAATGGCATATATTTATATAAAAAAATCTAAATAGAATAATCCTGCTTATTGCTTTCATGTTGAAACATTTGAAAGAGGCACTAGACAAGCTAAACAGGAAATATGATATTTCTAAAAAACATTTGATTTGTAGAAGATACAGGGTGTCCCAATAAAAACTTTTATTTTAAGAGAACAGAGCACAATGGTAAGCAAACGTTACAATAATATTATAGAGTAGACCATTGGCTTTTACAGGATTATTGTTTTGTTTAATTTGGATCTCCTAATCAAAAGTTATTGCACAATTTGTAAAGACCCAAAAAATGGTCTGATTTGTTAATCTGTAAAGATTCACCTCTGGTGATGTCACTGGGCATACATTGAATGGAAATGGCTAAAAACATTACCTGATTAGGAGAAGCATCCCATTAACCCATTTCATAACATAAGGACTCAATTTAATGATGATCTGTTGATATTAAGCAGGTTATTGCGTCTGGTTTTGTCTTCCGTTTTCTTCTGTGGTTTTGGTTTAAGACTGATTATTGGTTGACATCTTTCATTCAAAATTCTTTATTTTCTACTCTTTTGGTAGAAATTGTATCCTAAACTACCCGATTGCCACACCAGAAGTAACAGATTCAAGGAATATGAGAGTATCAGGAAGATCCGTACTTTAATTGAAATCTTTGACCTATTTGAGTTAAGAATTAACTTAAAATATCACTTAATGTTAGGTACTGGTCAGGTAAGATTGGTTTGGATTGATTATGGTCTAATTGGTTGCAGAATTCTCTTCATTTCAAGTTTGCATTTCTTTAGCTGGAAGTCTTAACTTACAAATCGGACCAAAGTAGATTTGAAGGGCTTTCTTAAATTCTTCATATCTTTGGACAGGAGTGGTAAAATGAAATGGGACAAAAAACATGTGTAGAGTAATTACTCCACTTTTAAAAAACATATAATTACTATGATATAATCTTTTGGCAACTATTTTTTAACATTTTTTATTTGCTCGTTGCATTAATATTGGGACAAGCTGTATGTAAAGGATCTTTTTATTTTGAAACTTGATTTTGCTTATTGATCATCATCATCATCATCATTATTGAAAACAACATTGACATATATAATTGAAGAGTTTGTTTCCAAAAGGGCCTAAATCCACTTTTCATAGTTCTGAGAAAATCAGCAAAAACTTATTCCTTGTTATGGTAAAATCATTTTCAAATATTTACTGCATTAAATGTTAGGCATTAGCACTCTGACAAAACTGACACCACTCACAGAAATCAGAGCTTTATAATATACTTTTTATAGAGAGTTTTATTTTCACTATGAATGAGATTTTTGTGCACTGGCAAGCTAAATTAAAACAAGTTCGTGGAAAAATAGTTTGGTATCATGAAATTACTACTTTAGTACTACATTATGGCACCAAAAACTTAATTTTACCCAAAGTTGATTTATGTTCTTTTTGGGGATGATTTCTTCATTACAGTTTATTTCCAAAAGGGCCTAAATCCATCTGAAAATCAGCATACGATAATTTCTTGTCATGTTTAATATATTTTTGAGTTTTTACTGCTTCACAAGTTAGGTATAGGTCCTCTCACTACAATGACATCATTTATGGAAATCAAAACTTTATTACTTATTTTTTATTGAAAGGTTTGTTTACACTCTAAATGGATTTAGGCCCTTTTGGAAACAAACTGTAGTGGATTTAGGCCCTTTTGGAAACATGAAAGGTTTGTTTACACTCTAAATGGATTTAGGCCCTTTTGGAAACAAACTGTAGTGGATTTAGGCCCTTTTGGAAACAAACTCTTCAATTATATGAAGAATATGCAATCTAGATGAATTTTGACCCCAGATTTGACACTAAAATCATGACCATTATTTTACCCCAGCCCTTTGAAAATTCAATCTGTTTTAATTTCTAAAATGGGGTAATAAAAAGTCCACATCATAAGTTACGACCTATGAATTAAATTAACGTTTTTCTGAAAAATGTTGGTACATCAACCAAATCTCATTAATTTGAAGTCGGAATGTATCTAATTCGTCAATAAACTTTGCAAAGAACGATCGATTTTAAAAATTACATCTGAATTCAATTCTTGTAAATTACACACAGAAAGCCATCATCAGTACCAAATGAGTACAGGGCCAGTGGTTACTGTTATACAGTATCCAACGACAATAATGCTCTCGTGTCCCGTTAAGATGAAATTGAATAGCCCGCACTGTGTAGCGAATCCTAGTGTTATTGATCCCGGCTGCTAGCAGTGTGTGTAAATGTTGTGCCGGGGTGTACCCTCAGTGTATCGTTCAAAAATTAGAAAGAATTGAATTCAGAGTAAACATTTTACAATCTCAACTATTCTTTGCAAATCAGTGTCGCTTTTTAGCAAATTTGATGCATTCCGACCTAAAATTGATGAGATTTGATTGGCGTGCCAAAAATTATCAGTTAATTTAATTTATCTGCAAGCACATAGAAATCGTGGGTAGGAACTTATGACGTAGACTTTATAATATACCTCATATACATTAAATGATGTCAATATTGTTGGGTTTTTAAAAAAGCTGTTTTTTAGTAAATTGAGGACGCTATATTCATTTCTGAACATCCCATTTACAAATGTGTACTGTTTTAGAGATAATAGAAAGCATCTCAGCGACATTTTTGTATTTTCAATTTGCCCTGAAAGGCTAGAAAATATAACATTGGTTGTAAAAGTTGCATACAAAATTCTACATAGCTATGGAGGGGTTTTCCCCTCCCTTCATTGACGTGTTACAAAAAATACCTCGGTTAAAAACAGGTTAACTCTTAAGGTAGTTCTAACGGCTATGGTGTCCTGCACAGAATTTGTTTAAAATTTCACAGAATGTGCAGAATGATAAAAAAAATTGTTTTCCGTCAAAGCGTTTTTGAGTTACGCTATTTTTTATTTCCCAATTTCCTATTGACTTTGTACATGGCAAATTTGACCACCATAAAAATTTCACAAAATTTGTTGAATTTCTGAAAAAAATACTATTTACAAAAGGTTTAAGTATCAGTATCAGTTGTGTTTGTATAAGGGCATTTTCACGGTCACGGAAGGACAATCACAGAATTTTTCTGTATTTCAAAAAAATACATTGCCAAAATTGAATTGGATAAAATAAAACTAATTCCATATTTAGTTGAGAATACCTGAAAGCATTCATATTCAACATGAATTTTTTCATAAAAATTCCTCTGTCGCAAAATATGCATATTAATGAGGTCGGTCACGGAAGGACATCAAAACGGACATGGTTTTTCACCTTGAGTACATTTGTGAAAATTTTGATGAAAGTTATGAAGAAATTTTATTTCAAAGTTACTGAATGCATTGCTTGGTGTTTTTGCAATAGTTTGCCATGTTCCACATCAAAATAGTCCCTACAGTTATGTTTTAACAATGCGAAATGCGAAGGGATCATGGTCACGGAAGGACGGTAACGGAAGGACAATTTGTCCGCTGATTTTTGGGTGCACTGAACTGTAAAGCCTAGTCAGGATTAACAAAAAATACAACCTCATGTGTAAATTTGATCCTTATTTAAGCCATTTAGAACAATAACACCCAAGTAAACAACCAAGAATGGGTTGAAAAAAATAAATTAAAATTACTACTTTTCATTATAAAAATCAAGAAATTTGACCAAAAAATAGGTTTTTTACAGAAATTTCATAGACATCTTTGTTCAGTCTTTTCAAAATTAAGTTCATTTTAAAGAGCTTCAAAATAGCTTTCTTTGATACCAAATATATTGTGGTAGCATTTTTCATTGAATAGTTACATCCTTTTTTCAATATTTTTCTCATGTCCACTGTTTCGTTAAAATGCCCATAAGATAAAAAATGGCATAGTAAATAGCTTGATCAGTTTTCATTAACCAGGCAATTCGATAAACTGGTTTTTAATTCAATCATTTCACAATGTATCATCACAACCTGAGTAGACTCAAAATGTCATGAAATTTTACTCCCACCCCAGAATAATTATCTAGGGACTTCACTAATGTATGCACAGAATGTATGAGCAATAAAGACATTAACATTGTTTTATACCATAATTGAGTTGAAATTGATTGCACTATTATTACAGAGTAGTATTATGCATCGCTGACCTATTAAGCTATTATTGTAGTAACTGGGCAGATTTGCAACAAATGTTTTGGTTAGAACTGTGATGATGTGTAAAAAATAGTAATTATTAATAAGAAACATTTATGTGGTTTTAATAATGTGTAATATGATACAAGGACCAGTTTGGACAATGCTTGCTTGTGTGTTTTTTTTTTGGCAAATCGATACACAATACAAAATAGAATAAGCAGTGGATTTTTCAAAATATTTATCCATAGTAATACACTTTTGAACACAAATGTAAATATTGTGATGAAAAATGGCATCATATATTTTTAGAGATAATATTTGTTTATTTTAACAGCTTTCTCAGATATAAAACTGTTTTAAAACATAAAGCAACAACAACAACAAAACGATTTAGGCTCGATGCAGCATTTTTGCTACAATTTATTTGCAAAAAAAAATAAAGATTGTCTGATCCATTGACAATAGCTATGCAAAGAACGTGGAGAAATAAAAAAAAATATGCTTAAAACAACATCCCCCCTGTCAGGTTACATTCTTCCTAATTTTCCCTGAAAAAAACCCAAAAAATTTCGTCGATCCAAAATAAATTCAGTAGAGTTGAAAAACCCGACAAGATAAAGAAAAAGGGGAAAAAAGGTTTGAGGCGATTCTCACCAATTTTTGCACATCTCTTCCCATAAATATCTTGATCATTTTCTGCTGTTTCCTATCTTAGGCTTTCTTGTTCTTCTTGTCCTTCCCGATTGTGCATTTATGTGCCAAGGTCAGACATACAAAAGAATGCAAGCTGACCTAGTTTTTTTTAAAGCAAAATGATGATATAATACCATAATAGCAAAACATTTTTTGATTAATTGTTTTCTCAGTTTTGTCGTATTTCTGATATTGAAAGAATTGCTTTCCAATTTGATATAAATAGCTGTAAAAAGACTTGAAAACCTTTCTCAAAATTAGCAGTAAATTTTATGAGTTTTGGTTCTTTAGGATCCCCCCCCCCAAAAAAAAAACCCAAGTGTTGTGCAATGAGAAAACAATATAATGCATTCTCTTTTGAAGCAAATGTACTCTAATACTGGACATATCTTTCCTTTTTCAGAATAATCTTAGCTGAATCCATTTTTGCTAAGACATATTACACTTTTCCTTTAATTTAAGCCATTCTGTTGACTTTTTTAAATTTGCAAATATCTTTATACCATTAATTTTTGACACAATATTGCAATTTCTATTCCTCAAAAGTATATTAACCCATATAAATGGGTGCAAGTGTGAAGTATTACAGATCAGTTCCTGCAAATATATCAATTCAAGTGATACACAATGTGGATACATAAAGTATCTTGCCATTTAAGGGTGTTACTACCAATTAACTCCAAACTGATGTCTATCAATTCTGAATGACCATGTGTGCATGTACAGTATAAAATGTACAAACTCAATATCTATCAAGCTAGACTAAACTATAAATATTTGGCTTTATTTGGTTTTAGTGTTACCGGGCAATATGAAAACAAATAATGAACAAACTGTTTCAAACAATCATACGATGATAGTTTAAAAACATATTTAACAAAGTTGAGATAATTTAAACCAATAAATTTTTAACAAAGGTTATTTTCAAATAGTAGAAATAACACTCAAAATTTTTAAAATATAAAATAGAGCTCACATTTCATTATAGTACATGTACTGTGTTCTGATTATGGGTATCAATCAATAGTGGGTATTCACTGATCGTTGTCATATAAAGCTGTGTTTATCACTTAGATTAAAATTGATCAATGCTTTATATATAACACGTGCCAGGCATCCATGATAATCACTATGGATGTACATACACTTGTCATTTTTCATTGGAAAATAGCCTATACCAGTTGTACATATCTGTTTTCACCTAGTAAACAGAATGAAACATTTTTCTTTTATTCCATCATTTGGCATCAGTGATCATAGAGTGTGCGACAAGTTTCAAAGGAATGTTAAAAAAAATGAATGCAAAAGTTACTAATGATGTTAAAAATTTCATTTAGAAAAACAACAAAAAATATTTTTCCATTATTTGACATCAGTTATCAACTGTATGTGTGCAACAAATTACAATGAACAAAATTACTATGAGAAAATGTTTGAATGCACAAGCTACTAATAATGTTAAAAATATCATTAAGAAAATAAATCTTTTCATCCTATTTGTCGGCATTAGTGATCATAAAGTGTATAACAACTTAACAAGTTACAAAGGACAATATTACAATGTAATACAAAATGTTTAGCGCATCAATTACTAATGACATTAAAAATATCATTAAGTATAATCATCAATCAATCAATCAATTTACAAGTACTTGCATGACATGCATGCATACCCTATGAAGGAGTCAATTCGTACAGGGGACCAACTGCTTTACGTAACTTCCGAAGCACGGAGCAAGTAGAAGTAAAGTTTCTAAAAATATCATCAAGTGCAAAACAAAACCTAACCTATCCCTAAACACAAGCTAGAATGACTGACCAATCCCTAAATATCAATCAAAACAGTATATACCACAATTTGTATCATAACAAGCTTTCTTTAAAAAAACTGGGGAAAAAGAGATACCTTTATCATAAGGTGCATTCCAATCATCCTGACCATGACCACTCATCTTCTCCCGGATTGACTTATGACAGAAAAATCCTCCAGAGTTCACACATGGCAAAAATAAATGTCAATTCCACAACAAAGTCACCTGCGGCCCGAGGCACATGGTGGTGTCTTGACTTACAATGACACACGGCTGTCTATCAACCTTTCCATAGATGGCAAAAAGTGTAATTATCAACCTGTCTAGGTTTTAAGGCAATTTTAGAGCACTATGTCCGTGACTGAAAGATGGGTGCCCTGTTGCTCAACATCATTCAGGTTGTCCTAAATCTCATTCAATATGCAATGTATCGCTTTATATTTTTGGAACACCAATTGGTTGCAACACCTCCTAGGAATATGATAACACACATGTTTTTTGCATTCCGATACATTCTTTACTCCCTCCGTGCATTGACCATACACGGTCGGTATATTGTTTCAAGTAAATGGAAATACATTGTTATGATATCATAGTTTATCAATGGATTTTGTCATGCATGGTGTGCATATATGCCACTCTAATTGCCACTTTATTGAACGGCAAATTGAAATTAATTGAAATGCAGTGATTCTAGTTTCAAATCAGTGTAGCGTTGAAATATAAGCATGATTTCATCAATTCCTCTGAGAAATATTTGTCAAATATTTTATCATATAAGAAAGCAAAGTGGGGATTTCCCTGCTCACAACTTAATTTCTTCATATTTCACATTCTGAATAATAAATGTATCTTTAAACTGCCACGGCACGCATATATGACATAGTGTATGACCAAAATACCAGTGAAACAAGCACACAGTTCAACAGTATTTGTTAAGGGATACAATGGTGGATAACATTTTACATTTTGGTTCATTTTAATATATGGTGGTATTTCAAGAGGTGGGTCAAAAGTGTGTTACATGGTCAAAATGGTCAAAAAAACAATTGTTTGATATGATGTTAATATTATTGATTTCTTTCAATTCAAGTAACGTTTTAGCCAAATATCACTTTTGTTTTGGCATAATGAGCTAATTAATAGTCAATTACTCCATAGACGACAATGCAAACTGTAATTTTCAAACGCGTTTTTCTCAAAATTGCCTGTTTTTACTAAAGCAAGTCATAAATTGGAATGATTAATGGTAAACAGTTCATTTTTTCAGGATATCTTCTAAACACTTTAATAGTTACTTTGATGCATTAAACTTGAAACAGACCCCTTAGGGTCATGGTGTTGATGACCTTCAATTAATTAGAGGCGGGTTATACAAGGGGAGAACATGGTGATGCTTCAAATCATTATGTCCTAATTCTTATTTGATGCAGCTTGATCCCCTGAACATTTTGACACCAAATTTGTCAAAATCGGACAAAACATGAGAAGGTGCTGCTCAAAAAACTGATCGAGGGGGAAGGGGTCTGAGGAAGGTCTAAAAATGATAAATTTGCCAATTACTGTAATTATATACCAAATTTTAGCCATGTTGGTGACTACCTGTATGTATTTGAGGTCAAAGAATCCATTTGTGAATGTTTCAGCAGTGTCAAACCTTCCAAAATGGCGATATTGTCTCATTTGGGTATCTACCGCATCCGTAGGCACCGCATCCTTAGGCACCACCACCCTTGTACTGCCAAGTTCAAACCATTGTCTTTCTTAAACTATGTAACCCATGAAAGTCAAATTACTGCCACAAATAGCAGAAAGTGTAAGCTTTCAAATGAGACATTAAACAGGTCAATAGGCCAAGGAGTAGTGAATTTACATCAGATTAAGTTCGAGAACCCACGAAAAAATGTAACAACACCACCCTTTTAGCATACCCACCTAATGAAATGCCACCATATACAAACTTAACTTAATAATAAAAGTAAAGACTCCCAAAAAAGTATCGCCTTGTCTCGAAAAATATGGCTCGTGCGCCAATATGGTACTCGCAAACGTAATTTGAAGATATAGAGAACAAGCGCTGGAATTTCAGCTTTCATTTGACACCCTATTTTTGATAATTGACTGAGAAACACTGAAGTTATGAACATTTAAAGCCCTCGAGGTCAATTTTTAAAAGTTGCTTATTTCATTTTTTGCACTGTACAAATCAGTGGAGCAGACCTAAGGATCAAGATAAGGTGAGTTTGGTCACTGAAGCTTGCAGGGTTTTTTTCCAAACCATATGTCATTGGATTCTAACCATCATCCATCAAGATATTGGGGTTTTTTTTCATCTTATTAATATGGAACGCCATTTGTAAACAATATAAAACTTCAGATTCATCTGGTAGGCATTACTAGCCTTAAAAACATCGCG
>JXSR01S072713.1:98711-112276 GCA_000969725.1 Ophiothrix spiculata
TGACATGCCTTTTACATATATAATAAAAATTGATGTTCAACGAATCCTGTTTTCTTCCTCAGTATAAAGTATATAGTACACTTTTGCTGTTACTGTACAAAATTTCATCCTTTTTTTTTCTTTTTTTTTGGGGGGGGTCTTTCTTTCTAAAATATTCCCTGTGACAATATGTGAAAAAAAGACTTGTAATTTTCCCGAAAAAAAATGGATTTTTATCAATTATGTGGCAAAACTTTTATGGTGTCTATGCACCAACTTTGTCCTTGAAAAACTGTCTTGCTTCTGCTTGCCACCTCAAATGAGAATGTCTGGTTATGTCACTGCATTGGGCAACCAACACAATACTAGAGAGATGTTAGGCCCCAAAAAATATGTTTAATTTTCCTCACCGACTAACAGAATTTTTAGAAATCAGGAAAAAAATTCTTTATTTTTTTCTATCTACTGTACAAAAGAATACAAACCCTGATTATGGAAATTCTTGAAAACCTTTTTTTTCTTCATCAAATCTTTTTGCATTCTGAAGATGTAAAAAATGTATTTTTCAGAGTTTGTGTTAAATATTTTAGTAGTTTTTAATGTTTTATTTATTCATTTGGACATTAAAATTACCTTAAATTTGCATATATAACAGATATATGTATATTAATTACTGTGTAGATAGCAAGGGAGAAAAGGGAAAGGCCTCAACTAAATGATCAAAATATTTAAAATTCATTCATGGACAATCAAACTATTTATTTGTTTGGCATTGTAACATTTGACCAGAAGTGTAAAGTCACAATGAAACAAAATAATAATAATAATATTTATTTAATCATCATAAATCACAAACAATGTAAAACAAAATATGCAAATAACAATCAAGTAAAAGAAAAATAAACTGTAAAGTCCAAACATACAATGTGTTTATCTTTCATTGTCCTTAAAATGATCATGAAGGTTCCCTGACAGCTGAAATTTGGCTTATTTACAGTTGTATTGTCTGAAAATCTCCACAGAATGAAACTCAGAGTTATAACTTTGTACCACAAGATACACTATATATACAACTCATTTCATCATTAATTATAAATGTTAAACACCTGTAAAATATCACAAATATGCTAGATCAATCCCTTTTGAAAATATTACAAGTTGTTATATCTTAAGACTTCATCATGAAGTAAACGTATAAAATATACTTTGAAGATATTGGTAGAATCTTAATGATTTGTATGAAAGAGCCCTAGGATGTTTGGCTTCAATATTGGAAATATGGGCTGTGTACACAGCCCGTGAGGATCTATGGATGCATTTCCTGATGTCTTTACCGTGCCTTTTTTTCAAATACCAGGTCTAGTCTATGGCATAGTAAGTAGCCTAGTTACTGTAAAGCATGAAAATTTCGCTAGCATTTTAATTTCGCTAATTTCGCTAGTATCACAATTCGCTAAATTAAAATGCCGCTAAAATAATTGTAAACATAGCATTGAATAGCAAGATGATTCAAATTAGTGAAATTAAAATGCACCCAAAAAGTGAGGGTTTCCAAATTCGCTAAATTTTAATGCCGTGAAATTAAAGTGCTTTACAGTATTTAAACCTGATTCATGAAAATACATTAAAGGCTGGCTCCCCGTATGATGATGACCAACGTAAGGAAGCAGGTTAGCTTAGTGGTACTTCCCGCGATTTGCACCAATGAGTTTCCGGTGATCTGGGTTCAATTCCTGGCCCCGGAGCTGTATGTACATTTGTTTTACAGTCCATACTCACTTCCGTAGGTTTTTCTCTGGGTACTCCGATCTTCCTCCTGCATCTAAAACTGTCACTAGATTTTTGTCTACCTGAGTCTGCCCCACCCAGATTATGGGAAGCTGTACAAAGGGTGAATAATCATGGAAAGCTGCACAAAGGGTGAATATTCATGAAAATACATTAAAGTGAAATGGTTGTGACGATCTACCTGCAGCGAATCATGAGCATTTTGTGTCCTATTCGGTTAAAACGTGCTATAAGAATGCCATTATATTTTTGTTTTATTATAAGGTGATGAATGCAAATAAAATCAAAACTATATTAAATTTCAACATTCGTCACCCTCCCAAAGCCAATAATGCATCAGTCTTTGATTTTTTAATTTTTTTTTTGGTCGCTGATATCAAACTGGACAAAGAAAAAGAATCATTCGCAGCTAACCATAGCTTGTTGTTCCCCCTATTCGTCACAGTGTGAGCATTGGTGAACCAGCTTGTGTCAGTCAGTTTGCAGTGATAACAATATGATATATTATCTGAATGATACAATAATACAATGATTCCAATATTGTCCCCACTACTATAATTGTCCTGTATTTATATTGTCCCACTACACTAATTGTTCTGTATTATTTGTCTTGTATTAATCATCGTCCTCATACTATATTTGTCCTGTATTATCATCCTCACTACTATAATTGTCGTGTATAATCATCCCCACTTCTATAATTGCTCTGTATTATCATCCCTACTACTATGATTGTCCTGTATTATCGTCCCCCCTACTATTATCATCACTATAATTGTCCTGTATTATTGTCCCCACTACTATAATTGTCCTGTATTATTGTCCCCACTACTATAATTGTCCTGAATCATTAATAATAATAATATTTATTTAATCATCATAAATCACAAACAATGTAAAACAAAATATGCAAATAACAATCAAGTAAAAGAAAAATAAACTGTAAAGTCCAAACATACAATGTGTTTATCTTTCATTGTCCTTAAAATGATCATGAAGGTTCCCTGACAGCTGAAATTTGGCTTATTTACAGTTGTATTGTCTGAAAATCTCCACAGAATGAAACTCAGAGTTATAACTTTGTACCACAAGATACACTATATATACAACTCATTTCATCATTAATTATAAATGTTAAACACCTGTAAAATATCACAAATATGCTAGATCAATCCCTTTTGAAAATATTACAAGTTGTTATATCTTAAGACTTCATCATGAAGTAAACGTATAAAATATACTTTGAAGATATTGGTAGAATCTTAATGATTTGTATGAAAGAGCCCTAGGATGTTTGGCTTCAATATTGGAAATATGGGCTGTGTACACAGCCCGTGAGGATCTATGGATGCATTTCCTGATGTCTTTACCGTGCCTTTTTTTCAAATACCAGGTCTAGTCTATGGCATAGTAAGTAGCCTAGTTACTGTAAAGCATGAAAATTTCGCTAGCATTTTAATTTCGCTAATTTCGCTAGTATCACAATTCGCTAAATTAAAATGCCGCTAAAATAATTGTAAACATAGCATTGAATAGCAAGATGATTCAAATTAGTGAAATTAAAATGCACCCAAAAAGTGAGGGTTTCCAAATTCGCTAAATTTTAATGCCGTGAAATTAAAGTGCTTTACAGTATTTAAACCTGATTCATGAAAATACATTAAAGGCTGGCTCCCCGTATGATGATGACCAACGTAAGGAAGCAGGTTAGCTTAGTGGTACTTCCCGCGATTTGCACCAATGAGTTTCCGGTGATCTGGGTTCAATTCCTGGCCCCGGAGCTGTATGTACATTTGTTTTACAGTCCATACTCACTTCCGTAGGTTTTTCTCTGGGTACTCCGATCTTCCTCCTGCATCTAAAACTGTCACTAGATTTTTGTCTACCTGAGTCTGCCCCACCCAGATTATGGGAAGCTGTACAAAGGGTGAATAATCATGGAAAGCTGCACAAAGGGTGAATATTCATGAAAATACATTAAAGTGAAATGGTTGTGACGATCTACCTGCAGCGAATCATGAGCATTTTGTGTCCTATTCGGTTAAAACGTGCTATAAGAATGCCATTATATTTTTGTTTTATTATAAGGTGATGAATGCAAATAAAATCAAAACTATATTAAATTTCAACATTCGTCACCCTCCCAAAGCCAATAATGCATCAGTCTTTGATTTTTTAATTTTTTTTTTGGTCGCTGATATCAAACTGGACAAAGAAAAAGAATCATTCGCAGCTAACCATAGCTTGTTGTTCCCCCTATTCGTCACAGTGTGAGCATTGGTGAACCAGCTTGTGTCAGTCAGTTTGCAGTGATAACAATATGATATATTATCTGAATGATACAATAATACAATGATTCCAATATTGTCCCCACTACTATAATTGTCCTGTATTTATATTGTCCCACTACACTAATTGTTCTGTATTATTTGTCTTGTATTAATCATCGTCCTCATACTATATTTGTCCTGTATTATCATCCTCACTACTATAATTGTCGTGTATAATCATCCCCACTTCTATAATTGCTCTGTATTATCATCCCTACTACTATGATTGTCCTGTATTATCGTCCCCCCTACTATTATCATCACTATAATTGTTTTGAATAATCATCCCCACTACTATAATTGTCCTGTATTATTGTCCCAACTACTATAATTGTCCTGAATTATTGTCCCCACTACTATAATTGTCATGTATTATTGTCCCTACTACCATATTTGTCCTGTATTATTGTCCCCACTACTATAATTGTCCTGTATTATTGTCCCTACCACCATATTTGTCCTGTATTATTGTCCCTACTACTATAATTGTCCTGTATTATTGTCCCCACTACTATAATTGTCCTGTATTATCATCCCCACTACTATAATTGTCCTGTATTATTGTCCCTACTAATATATTTGTCCTGTATTATTGTCCCCACTACTATAATTGTCCTGAATCATTGTCCCCACTACTATAATTGTCCTGTATTATTGTCCCCACTACTATAATTGTCCTGTATTATTGTCCCTACTACCATATTTGTTCTGTATTATTGTCCCTACCACCATATTTGTCCTGCATTTTTGTCCCTACTACCATATTTGTCCTGTATTATTGTCCCCACTACTATAATTGTCCTGAATTATCATCCCCACTACTATAATTGTCCTGTATTATTGTCCCTACTAATATATTTGTCCTGTATTATTGTCCCCACTACTATAATTGTCCTGAATCATTGTCCCCACTACTATAATTGTCCTGTATTATTGTCCCCACTACTATAATTGTCCTGTATTATTGTCACTACCATATTTGTCCTGTATTATTGTCCCCACTACTATAATTGTCCTGTATTATTGTCCCCACTACTACAATTGTCCTGAACTATCATCCCTACTAACATAATTGAACTGCATAAAATGGGCTGCAGTGGTGACAGTTGAGAGAACATACACCTCTCCACTGGCGTAGCCAGGTACGGACAAGAGGGGGTAGACTGCCCTCCTGACAATCTTTGTCTCTGCCAATCTCCTGCAACATTTTAAGAAAAATTGAAAAGAGATTAACCATATTTAGAAATATTGTGAAGAAAGGATCAAAGAATTTTTGGTAGATTTGCCCTTCTTGGACTTAAAATGACCTGTATGTGCTCATCCTGTATGCAGGCCTTTTCCTTGTGTGAATGAAGAGGTTTGGAGCAAAATGAGTCCCAAAACTCAAATGTGAAAATCTTTTTTGTTGTCAGTTTTAAACGGTCTTTTTTAAAGCATGAAACATGGTTCTACCAAAATTGATTTGTTATTGGCACTGCAAGGTATCGCATGCATCGGAAAATTAGGAAAAAATGTATTTACCCCTCCTGACCACAAGACCAAGCAGTCTGGCAATGCCATTGAAGCTCTTCCTCCTCCATTCTTATGTAATTAAGTATTTGGTAATTTAGTATAAAATTCTGATCCATCTCATGTCATGCCATTTTGTATACATTCATAGAGTGTTACTATTTGGACCTTTTTATTTGGGTCTATTAAAATGCAGCACATCAGAGATGTGCAACAAATAGTAGCTAGTAGCATTTGACCTACTTAGACCACCTTTTTGTGTTGACTAACCCAGATTTTCAATTAAGGTTTCTAACAAACTAGCCTAAAACCATACAACTATCAGAGAAAATCAAAGAAATAGCTGATTTCCACAAATGTATAGAAGTTCTTAATCATAGAATTAATCATTCTGTGAAGCATCATGCAGTGCATTATTTTATGTATGAAAAATAACAGCAGAAATTTTGTTTTGATATGAGAAGCATCATGCATAGGTGGTATAAACATAAAACCTTGTTCAAATGTTTTGTATAATAAAACGTATTTGTACACTTTTTTTACAAAACATTTGTTTAACCCATCAGTGATTCTATTCACTGGAGTCAATAAATGTAGATATGTAGCCATGTTGTATTTGTTTTACTATATCTCATAAATATTTCACTGAGAAAACAAAATAACAAATCCCCTAAAATATATAGATTTTTGCCATCTAATTGCCATCTAATTGGTTAACACTTTAAACGCCAGATGATAATTTACGGTATATGTTTTTACTATACCTCATAAATATTTATTAGGCAACCATGAAATATTATTGGACAATTCAACCTGATGCGTGTGACAGCATTTTTACCACTTCCCTGATCGTGCATAACGCCCATGCATCGAAAATATTGAAAGCTTTTGCATCCATATCGCACCCCTTGGTAATCTATATATTCGGTATATGAAACAAATATTGGCTGCTTTTTGGTTTGGGTGCTGTTAAAATGATTTCCCCTCGGTGATCTCAAAACTATGAATATTCACGGTTTTAAGATCACTTCGGGAAAATAATTTCAACCATGCCCCTCAAAGCAGTCTATATTTGTATAAAATAAAATAAAATGGTGAGAATGGTCTCATTCGGATGGTTACGTGTGGTCAGTTTAAGCAAATCCTTATGAAATAACGATTAACCATCATTTCATTTTAATCATATTTGAAAAATGACAGCAGATGCAAACTACATAGACTATAACAATATGTATGTCAGCATTTTTATAGAAAAATCAGCACAAAGTATGCCGATAATTATACTTTCACCTATGGAACCAATGGGATTTATATTGTAATTGGCTTAGGGAGCTTGAAACAAAAACTAGGTCATAAACCTGCTGTAACATGTAATAGCAAACATTACCAAGGTGTATGTAAAGATGTTAAGTCCCCTGGAAAATTAGCAGCAGATGGGTTCAGTTGATTGCACCCCTCCCACTCCTAGCTCTGAGGGAGGGGGCACTCAACTTTCTAACTAAATTTGAATTTCTAATGAACTGACATTTCAGCCAAAAATAGTCAACCAAATGTTCAAATTTTTGTTTCCATCAATGTCTGTTTTGCAAAGCTAAATGTTGCATTGTTTCTCAAAATGGGATCTAAAGAACTGACTCATGCTGCAAATGAGGGTGTATAGAATGATAGTTGAAAAAAGGGAAATCTTGACCACTAGGTAAATGTATTCTACCACAATATGAGAATACCCTGTCTCCTAGCATAAAAACAGTTTGAAGTCACTGATTCTTTGTTCAGATATGGGGGTTGAAGTTTTCCGTGCATTTTTCATGTAGTACATAAGGCCAAAAAAAAAAGAACTCTGTCTCAGCTTCTTTAGGCAAACCCCTAAGTGCTACGCGTTTTTCTTTTTGTTTTGTTTTTTTATTCAAAAAGGCTACGCAGATGTGGAAGTTATTTTTATTACAATTTTAGGTTACAATTTTTTTTTTCCGGCCGAATTTGTTTCTTTTTTTTATCTCTCAGTGTAAGAAAAAAAATAAAAAAGCAAAAAATCTCCTGAAAACCTAAAAAAAAAAAGAAAGAAATGCGGTAAAATTAGAATTTTAAACCCTATGCATGCGGGAAGCTGAGACAGAGCTCTTTTTTTTTCTTTGGCCTAATGCAATCTTATTTCCAATCATATTGCTTAAAATCAGGTGCAGTAAAAGGGCTTAATTGTAAGGAGAGGCAACCAACATATGAGACCCAAAAGGTACACCAAATGTAGCTTTTAAAAAAAAGAAAAAAAATGGTCTCACAAGCACATAGACAACTAATGGTCAACTTAATTCAATTCCTACAAAACAAATTTATACAGTCAATTCTAAAACTTTTAAACCTTTTGACTCCTTTTTCCCTGTTGTTTTTGTCCAGTTCCATTCTTTTTAAACTTTTTTATTTTTCCAGCCTTTCTGGGGGGGGGGGGAGGCAATTGCTCCTATGTCCCTCCCTCCCACCCTTGACTAAAATGTAGACAGCATGGACCGGTTAGCACCAGGGACATTTAAATAGCTGTTCATAAAGTATGGTACAGGCAAACTATATACATCACAGCCATTTCTCATCTTAAATTTGTTCCTGCTGTGACCATTTAGACTAGACATCTTAATCTTGCGGGCAGCTTTTTGACACCTTCATTTCCTCATTTACAGCTGCTATTCATATTAGCGCAAGGATGTAACACCATCTCAACCATATCGTACAAATTTAAAAAGCGATAATTAAATGTCACTTGGGTTAAGTGTCTGTTTTGAAGAAAGCCTATCATCTTTGTAAAACGTGTCAGAACATGGAGTTTGAGTTTGCTCATGTCATATTCAATTCCATCAAATCCTAATTTTAATGCGTCTTTGTGACCAATTGAGGCATAAGTAAAAATCAATCATAATTATGTTTGTTCACCCCTATACATTTTGTTCACCCCTATACATATTCATATATAAATATGAATACAGCCTTAAATCCTTAAATAAAGCAAACTTCCATTTAGCGCTATTATAGGTGAAAAAAGATGCCAAGGTCATAATTTGCTGAAATTGATATTTTTGCAATCCTTATGCTTACCTCAAACTCCTCAAAACACCTGATCAGAAATGATTGGAAATACGAAAATATATCTATATATGCTGAGGAAAATCAACCAAAAATATAGGGCTTACTGATATGAATTTAATTCCTGAAAACTTTTGACAGACCATAACTTGACTTCTGCAAATCAAGTTTTAATCCTTATAACATGGCTCTTTGCAAATATTCTAAAAAATTTCAATTTATCAGCAATTTTGCAGGGATTTAATTTCATCAATTTAGAATAGTTTACATTAGTTTCAACGGTAAATAAAATGTTAGCGAGGGATTTGCAGTGTAGCGAAATTAGCAAAATTAAATCCCTAGCAAAAATTACTCGCTTTACAATACATGACGAGCATGAAATGCATTATGCAATGACTTTTGTATGATTTTTTTCCTTACTAAACATGGCTTTAATTGGGGATGCAGGAAAGCGCAGTGGTTCTTTTTTTTTTTTTTTTTGCAACATTGAGTCCTGGTTTCAATTCCTGGTCCAGACGCCTATATTTTCAGGCCTAAAAATGATGTTGACTTGCCCTTTTTGACCGATCCAAAAAATTTAAAATTTAGGGTGGTTATTTTTAATTTTTTGTATGTGAACTGTCCCTTATTATAACAGTGAACTCGGTGAAAATAGTATGATATTTTGGATAACTTTACAAAAATATTTACAAAATATTATATGATAAAACAAACATAAAACACACAATATTTATGTCAACAAATTTGTTAAGATTTTCTTGAACCTTTTTTTTTTGGGGGGGGGGGGGAAATATTAAAAAGAGAGAAATCCATCTGACCGACAATCAATTTTGCCTTCAAAGTGCAAGTCAACAATTTTTTCTTTAAGCTTCATTTGGTTTGTATTCATACTTTTACACACTTCTACAGGTTCTTCTACAGTTTCTCTGGTTATCCTCATGTATTTAAAATGTAATCAAGAAAGATTTTGGACCCCAATAGAAATAAGCTTCATTAGAGGCTTTCTTTGGTTATCAATGCTATTAGCCTGGAGAATTCTTACTTTTAAAATTCTAATGTGATATGAACAAACTACACTAGGCTATCAATTCACATATATTGCAATCAGTTACTTTTCAAAAGATTGAGGGTTCAGGTATCACTCTCAAACCAAATTACAAATTGAAAGCACTTCTGTATTATTGGGTTGTTTTGTATTAAATTCAAAGCTGAAATTAACACAATCAGGGGCTTTCTATTAAATCAAAATACTACATGTGATGAAGCATTATGTAAAATTTGCAGATTGTAATTAGAAAGTGATCAGCACAAAATGGGTAGATTTTAAAGATTGTTAAATGCTATGTAACTGGAAAAACCTCTCATAATATTGAGTGGTTCTTGATCACGCAAAATTCACAAAAATCAGAACTCTTTGAGATTCACCTTAAGTAATTGGAAATTTGATACAAGCAATTCACATTTAACTTATCTAGATTGGAAGCTTTAAAACTGAAACACGGATGGAAATCAAACAAATATGGATATTCAGAAAGTTGTGTGCGTAATTTATACACAATCGCACTCTGTTCTGAAATCCTATAAGATGCAACATCACCCAATCAGATGAGCCCAGTTATAGGGTTTTTTAATTACGATCATTAATTTCAACTCTTTAATAGCCAAAATTGGAAAATATTTCAACAACAATTCGTACTTCATCTATGAAGTATGAGTGCAACTTTAAAAAAAAAGACACTAACCAGGTTCAAGAATATAATTGAGTCAAGACAACCAGAAAATTTACTTACTCGGAGCAAACCGACGTTGCGGATGAAACCACCGTCCTTCAGCTGGGTTGTGATGTAGACTTCGAGACTAGTTGGAAGTGACTCAATTATATTCTTGAACTTATATCAACCAGATGAATGAGAGTATACACTATCATAAACTAACCAGGTGTTTAATAGGCCCAAAATTTCTTGAAAAGCTTGAAATCTTACCGTTGCCATTGACATAGCCAGGAGTGTGGAGCGTTGCGAGGTTGATGCCAAAACCTTGAAAATTTTACCTTTTTTACCCCTCCTGCACCCTGGTTAACCATTAAATGCAGAAACTGGCTACGTTCATGGTTGCAGAACTATAGGGCAGATTATTTTCCTCTAAAATGATTAGGTTCAGACCAAAGTCAATTTATAAACTACCAATGCAGTCAAAGTATTAATTTCAAATGCATGTACCCTTTACTATAAGATATAGAAACAATTCTGTGTTCTAATGAATGAGTGCAGCATTTTGAACAATCCTCATAAATATCCATTGCTCCCTATCTTTCTTTGATAGAATTGATTCACTTATAACTTTTAAGTGTCATGCCAAGCTAAATTTTAAGTTACACATTTGTGGATATGTTCTGCTAAACAGTTCATTCAAAACTGAACAAGTGAGCATTAATTGATATTCACATTATATGTCATAATCCAGTGTTTCTCCTATTAGAACCCTCTTCAATGTCATATTTTGCCCCCATTTCTTTCAAATCAATTGCTGAATGTTTCGTCACAGATATTCACTTACTTTAAACTGATTACTGTATTAGGAAAGGTTAATGGTGTCTGATTTCATTTGAACATGTTTGAGCACTCTAATTGCCAACAAAGGTGAAATATTACCAAGCTGAGGTCTCTTCTATATATGAAATAAAATGGCTGCTCATCCCACCAGACATCATCCGTGACTGTACACAACAAACTAGCTGTAAATAGGATTAACTTCATTTTGTGCTACGGGTGAAAATACCAAAGCCAAGTCATATTTCATCTAGAATTTATGGGGTTTGGATTATGAGATTCTCAGCTTTGAGGTTCTCTGCTGTTAAATTCACTATATAATATTCAAAGATTATAAACTATGTTCTTAGCTTTGCAGTCTCCAGGAAATCAAAGTAGAACTATATTTACCACTATATGGCTCATTCTCCGATAAACCGTGCAACTTTGGTTAGAGAAATGTTGAAATTTCGACTACTAATAACTCATGAAAAACATACAAAATCATAAACTCTTATGGTTTCTGAGGAAGAAAAAGTGCATGGGAGATGTTTAAAAATACTTGATTTTTTAACCATTGTATTCCCTATTCTTAAATTACGTATCTGTCGCTCATATCTGTTTGAATCTTATTTTTAATATTCATTATTGAGAAAATTAGTTTTCTTACAAACTTGATCTTTACACTAAATTAGGAGCTCTACACATACTACACTGTGGTGCAGTATTTCGCTCATAGTGTGCCGCGTTTTGCGAGAAGGCAACAAAATGTGCGTTACGTATCTGTCACGACGTGACAGTCATATAGGTTTTTTTGATATTAATATCCTTGTAAATCATTACTGTAAATATATAATTCTATATAACATATATGTTATTCAACACTTGATAAAACTAATGCGGAATCATCCATCAACATATTCATTGTCACACTTTGTTATCGATTTTTGAATTTGCTATGTATCTGTTGGCAATATTGGCGACATGCTTTAAAAAGCCCTTAATATAATTAAACTTTATATGCCAATATCAATACCTATTACGGGCTGCTAAATAGTGTGCATTACGTTTGATATGCCCGAATATTTTAGGAACGGGGCCACATAAAACATAAAAAGTATGGCTGGCGACATGGGGAAAAGTAACGATTTTGCATTTTCAGATTAATCGTTATCTACTTTCCTGGCATGCTAAAATGTTTAGCTTCACACATGTTACTAATGTGACTCTAATGTATCAACTAGACCACTCAAATTATTTGTAATAGGCTTAACAACGCTAAACAAGTAACACGAACATGAGCAACACCAAAACAGCAAAGTTGCATCTTTATTGGAAAATGAGCCATATACAAAAAAATTTATTAATTTGCACATATAACCAATCAGAACAAATATGCAAATGCATGAGTTTATTAAATTTATTTATGTGAGATTATTGTCACATAACCTCCGACGGTGTCTGAAAATTTGAAGGAAGCCACAACGACAAAACATAGGTATGACATCAGTGAAATCTTGCGTTGCCCGGACGGTCATCGGTTCGCTGCCCGTCGTTATTGGACCATAACTGAAGACAACATTGTTTTAACTACGAGTTATATTCTTGTGCCATGCTTTCGGCATATCTCGTGGACACCATCCAGTTACCGGCTGATATCCAGTCGATGTCCCCTGAATTTCAACCTGGTATAACACCGTAAACACATCGTAATCTATTTGCAAGGTTATTTGACCAGGGTATGATACATTCTTATATAAGTTCATCAGGTTTGTAGTAATGTAATAGCAAAGATTTAATTTTCCAAAACCATAATATTGGTAAGTTTAAAATTGGGTGTTGAGCATTGAGTTTAACTTTTTAAGTAGCCAATCAGAATAAATATGCAAATTAGTTCATTAATATGCATAAATATGGTCAACAATTTGCATTTTTGGGTTAATGCATGTTTCCCCCCTACCTACACCATCAAAAACTGGACTTTGCCTTCCGATCAAGGTTTGGACAAGGTTTACTATTGTCAATTAGCAGTTTGATGAAAACTGGACTAAAGATAGACAAGCGTAGGCAAATCAAATATCTTTAATTTGATTGATTTGTGTGTTATATCATTTGTATTTCTTCTGATAAAAACTGTTGGCTTTGGCCTTTGTCTGGGACTATCTTTACTTTGGGTCTAACTCATAACATAATGATTTGAAAGTATTAAGTTGAACATAAACAGAAAACTTGTCCTTTTTTATTTTTAGTATAAATGGATATACAATTTGTGAAAAATCATATTAACAAAAATCACCTCACTGCCAAGTATATGAGTGGTGCTCTAGCAAAATGATCAGGAAGTTGCAATTTTTCAAAA
>JXSR01S072724.1:17333-33095 GCA_000969725.1 Ophiothrix spiculata
GACACTTCTTAATTTGTTTTGATGTCAAACACCCAAACATATCATGTGCATCCTATAGAATAAGAAACATGTCTAATAAAAATTGTCTCCTAACATTAATATTGAAGTAATTTTTGGTAATTGTGGGAATACAATAGTGTGAAAACAGCTGACATTTATGATAATTACATACTGGCAACTAAATTTTGATGATATTGCCGAGCCATACAAAAGCTGTCGCTGCATCATATTAAAATATAATCGTCGTAAATACCATTCATAAAGCCAGAGTATTCAGTGCTTAGTAAGGTCAGTCAGTTTATTGGCAACTAATTGATTTTACAGACTGTTGGTAGATTTGACATATCTGTGAATGATGAAAACAGAAATCACACGTTATGGTAATAGACCACTTTCGTATGTCCCATAATGCATCTTGAAAGTACAGTAAACGCTTAGTTGACCATATTATTACCTTCTGCGCAAATGACGTCATGCGCACAACGTAGTAATAAAGTCGTTCGCGCAGAAATTAAATTGTATTATTAAATGAAACAAGGAAAAATAATAATTACCAGTATTATGGGTCCTGTTACAAATGAAATTAGCATAGGCCTATTTGTATATTGGTTTTTCACATTTGAGCTAGACTTAAAGACCTAAAATTGTGTTTTTAGCGGGATTTATTATCTAACAAAAACAAAAGAAAAAAACAAATTTACAACGGATGACGGATGTTCAAGGTTTAGGTAACTTCCTCCTTAATATCATATGTTGCGCATAAACACACTCTATTAACACGAAAATCATTATGTTAAGTAATTTGTAAACCATGAATAATTCATACCTAGTACATCATTATACATCTGAGCATGGAGTAAGTTTTATAAGCGACTTTTTACACCTTACTGACATTTGCCTCGTCGTGCTTGGCATATGTAAAATTATCTTGCGTCGTTCGGCATGGATATCATAATAAACATTGTGTTTAGCCCCAGGACGACGGGGAGACATGAGCAATTACATATGTTGTAGCAGACATATGATTCTATTTCTAAGGAAAGGAAAAATTAATGGAAGTTAAAGTGTGTGGTATAGATATATACAAAAAGGTTTTTTTATTAATCCTTCTCTTTATTTTCGTGGAAATGACCATTTGAAGCAGTATTCCTATCAATATACATATGTACACGAATGTAATGATATACAAGCCTTAACGTGGGATCAAATTATGTAATTAACTCAGAACACAATCGTCAGTCTTTCAAAGTTTCGGACCACTTGGACCTGACCTCTCTGCAAGAATAATGTAGTTGCACCCTGCTCGCAACGGACATTTGCAGGCTCCAAGAGGCGGCTGCAATATTTCTTCAGTTAGAAATCTAAATATGTCACTGAGATGTTTAGAAATCTAAACATGTCTGAAAGAGGCGGTTGCAATGTTTCTTCAGACATGTTTAGAAATCTAAACATGTCTGAAAGAGGTGTTTCAATGTTTCTTCAGACATGTTTAGAAGTCTAAACATATCAGAAAGAGGCGGTTGCAATATTTCTTCAGACATGTTTAGAAATCTAAACATGTCTGAAAGAGGCGGTTGAAATGTTTCTTCAGACATGTTTAGAAATCTAAACATGTCTGAAAGAGGCGGTTGCAATATTTCTTCAGACATGTTTAGAAATCTAAACATGTCTGAAAGAGGCGGTTGCAATATTTCTTCAGACATGTTTGGAAATCTAAACATATCAGAATGAGGCGGTTGCAATATTTCTTCAGGCATGTTTAGAAATCTTAACATGTTAGAAGAAATATTGCAACCTATCTGCCTCTTGACAAAGCAGGAGGTAAGCATAACTGTTGCATGACTTCCAATATTCCGCCTTATAATAACAAACTTCATTTCAACAGGCGGCAATAATGCGCCGCACGTGTTTTTATTAACGAAATTCTTATAAATTAACCCGTACGTTATGCCAACAATCTAATTGGTAAGACAGTTATTAAAATTTGTATTATCAACATCCAGGTCTGTCATTTATCTTACATAGTCTGGTGTGTGTTTGCTTTTAACCTTCTGCTGAAGTTCCTAAAGAATGTTGTCTTTATTGATGTCAGGTTTTGTACAGCTGCATGGGGTACTTTCCTTAACCATTTTCTACTTTTTATCTCAAACTAATTGTCCGAATTATTTAAGTATTATAAACGTATGCATCGATAGATTGCTTTACATGTCAACCATGATAATGGTCATGTTAACCAATATATGTGATTTGATTTAAGCAACAAGTGTTTTTATCCAATAATTGGTAGAAAGTTTGAAATTGCTTTGATAATTTTGTGATAAGAAATGGAAAGATATGTTTCTTCAAATCTTTAATTTGTATCTTGGTTTTTTTAGTGTCGAAAAATAAAAATGTGTGTAAAAAATGCAATATTAAGTCTACTTGGCACTATTTGGTGCTAAAATATGTTTATTATGATCAATAACTGCATCTTAAATGGGTTTAATCGCAATTTTCTAGAAACACTTACCTGATAATATAGAAAATTGGTCATTACAAACACAATACGACAACGCCATTCAGGTAGACGAAAGCATAAAAGGAAAAAGAAAAGAGAGAAAAAAAATAGTATAAAATACAACGATAGCTAAAAAGTTATATCATACGGTTGTTTTGGATTCTCGTCCTGATGGGTAACGGTAAAATATGACTTTGGAATGTCACATATTTTTTGATCATTTTATTTAAATACTTGTCTGTATACATCTCCCAGGAATACATCATGTTCATAGGAAAATGTTACCGTACTCAATTGTAATATCTGTTAAATTCTACTTAACACACATAAAAAACAATTTTCAAATTACCAAATTAACCAAATTGACTATATCGCAATACCGTGATGTAGATATGCATTGGTAACATCATGTATTGGCACACATTGCAAATAATCCCGGGGGACAGTCAAGTATAATGTTACAGGCATAGCGTGATCAAGTTTTTCAACAACAAAAAAACCTAAAGGGTGATTTTTTCTGAGACCAACATTTTCACGCCCTAAATAGGAATTTTACCGATACCGTTTTCACACTATAGGTTTGAAAAAGTACCCTACTTCTTGAAAATTACTGTTTTTGATACCCTAAACGGTGTCACCTGATTCACCCTTCAACCCTAAAAACAATCCTAATGCACCTTTTTTCTTGGTCACGCTATGCCTGCAACATTATACTTGACTACCCCTCCCCTGGGCAAATATCAATATGGGTTAATCAAATAACTGCACCAACTGTTGACCTCTTTACCTAGTTTCTGACTAAAATAATCCGGATAAAGCCACATAAAATCAAATGTTTGATTTTCCTTTCGTTCCCTCTTTAATTTGTAGTACCTTTTTAAGATTTTTCACAATATGTTTATCAGAGAACATGGATAACGGCCAAGACTGTTTGTGGTTGTTACATCGAAAAATAAAACACTCTTCCTGATTACTTTATGGACAATACAATTTATGGGAACTTAGAGAGTAAGCATTAACACAAAAAAATACTTTTTTCAAAATGTTGTTTACTATATAATGAAGAGGTTTTGTGGCGGAAATATACTAGTATTTGAAGAAGTGGAATAATTTAATGCAAAATATTGAACACACATTGTATGCTCTAACACTTGAATTTCAGGTTATCTAACAAAGTCCTAATTAGGTGACGGGCAGTCCGAGTTTAAATGTTTAGTAAATATTCCGAAAATCGACAACTCATGAACTTTATCGTCCAATATTGAGTGTTTCACGTACCGAAACGAACTCGTATCGGAAATGTGAAAGTTGAAATAGCTAGCTTTAATAGGTTATACAACTCATTTCATGTCGTTTCCTTTAACACCGTGTCGCTCCAGTATTCAAAGAATTATTCAGAAAACAAACGCTCAAAACTTGAAAAGTGCTACTCCCCATGCCAGCTAACGGAAAAATGAGGCATCCAGGCTGTGTAACCCTCTATACATCTATACACAATACTAATATAATGTGATAGTCATATGCAAATATGAGATATATGAACCACTCAATTGCATATAAACATATAAAGAAGTAAACTTAATCCCTAATATTATTTATATTCAGGGACCAATTATTTTTATATCCACGATTAAAGCATCCATAAAAAACTGACAATTGTATATTATGCAGAAGTACTCAGCCAAATAGCACCAAGTAGGTGACCGCATTTCACATATATACATCAATTATCAACGCTTGAACAGTCAATGAAATAGACCTGTATGGACTTCAATTGAAAAGTAGTATGCTGCATTGAATAAACTGTAATTCACACAGAGCTATTATTTGATCACTACATCCGGGCACTAAATACATGCAACGATTGAAGCGTGATTTAATCTGCGCATGTGCCTAAGGCCTAATCATTTTATGCTGACAGGGGTCAAGAGTTTCATGACCTTGATACTACAATTTACAGCTTTTGCTGCACAGTTTTTAACTGCATAAACAAAACGACATTGAATATCACGAAACGACATGCATTCGTGTAAATATGATACGCAAGCTAACTACTTAGGTCTTTAATCCCCATGTTTCAATCCCTTTTTGACTGCTTGGGTGCGGTATCACCACCCAACCCAACTATAGATATATTCTGTATTGCGTGAACAAACAGGGGCATCAAATACTTATTTACGGAGGGAAAATCTGCAACAAACTGACAGCATTATATAAGGGAGTTGTTAAGGTGAGTCAAGGTAACAATTAACATGAGTAACACCAAGCTATGACAATTCCATTTCAACAAAGTCAAGTACAGGTTACAAGACCATATGTTGTGATTCTATCTGCCTCGTTGTGGCTGCCAGATCTGACTGATATGTAACTCAATTTGACGGACAGTATCTTCCATATATCACTGTTGACATTTCTCGGACTAAATGACGCGTGTATCCAATAACACGGGCTGTCAATAAGGACACCAAACAGTTGGCGAGTAGTCATCATTTTACAGTTTAGGGTTGATGGCAGGCTGGAATCTTGAAGTTGTGACTTCATTTGAAAGTTCAAATCTCACTGTAGTAATGATAGAATACAGGTTGATCTGTAAGTACTATACATGTACATCTGTTTGTGCATAATCTATTATCCACGTCGAATAACGATAAATCAAACTTTCAAAGCGGTCTGAATTTGTTTAGAATTTTATAGATGTAAACATGACCTTGATTACAACTTTTGTATTCGATACTTCAATTTATGTCAACATGTTGGAGATGGTTTTCTTAAAAGTGAAGTTTGTGAAAAAGATTTAATTGCAAATTAAACAAGATGCACTATATATGAATTGCTTGCAAAGTAAAACTGATAGCAATTGACCTTAAACAACAGAGAAATAAGCAACCCAAACTTGAGACAAATATTAATGTTTAGTTCACAGCTCACATGTTACAAGTTTTACATGCACAAACTGTATTCTCATAAAATACAAAGACAATAAAATGGCGGTTCACAAACGGAAGTTGGGTTGAATTGTGGGATATCTAATTACTTATTATTGTTTTTGTTGTCATGCGATCATTGAAAGCATACTTCACTTTATGCTATACTGAGAGAACCCGTATGTGTGTGTTTAGTGTAAGTTAAGTGTCAAGTACATGTATGGGTATATCTCCGAATCTAAAGCTCAGTTAGGCATACTATTGTTTCATCTTTCTCTCAACATGTATTTCAACTAATTTTAGGAAATCATATACAGCAGAAATTTTAGATGCAAAATCTGCTTTATAAAGGTCGGATGGAATTTTCGTCAAAATAAAGATATTGTTGTATTGTGTGTAACATTTTAATAAGAAACATTATATACATGCTTGCTTTATCAGGTGTATTTTCCCCCCTTAATGTCCATTAAAATAGCATGCCCTTGAATACCATCAAGTATCGCCTTTATTGGATTACTGGATACCAGACCTTATCGTAAGATGATAAAGAACGTACAACTGTGTACACCAGAGAAGAAGGGAAATAATTAAAATCTTGTTGTTACTGAAAACTTGGGTTACTAATGAAAGTATTTGATACAAGACAGGAAAGGGGAGGGCACACATAGTCTCGATCTTTTGGGCAAAAAATATATTCAGTGTACTAAAAAATTTAAACTGAGTATGCACAATTGAAGCCTTAAGGGGGGGGGGGGAACAAGATCTCCTAATTTCAAAATTCTGTTTGATCACGTGAGATAATAGCATGAGATGAAAGTGCGGAATCTCCTCTTTCTAATGCTTTTTGTTTGAGTTCGATCGGACATTTGGTTCCAAAGTTATGGTCATTTAACCTAAGGTAGTCACAACGGCCAGATGCTTTTTCCTATACATTTATATATAAAAGACGTTCAACCTATGATTTTAATCAATTTCTTTAAAAATATCTTTTGATGAAATTATTACACTTTTTAAATGAAATTCATTTGTTATCTCATCAAAATAATACATTGCACATCATATATACGGAAACTTTCAGAATTATTTGATTTCTTATATGTTTCTTTATTTTATCTCACCCAGCTATATTAAAGCAGTCTATTTTTAAAAAAATCTGTAACTCCGCTATTTTAAATGCGATTTGAACCGAAACGGTCGAGGCATTACGTAATTATGACGTCACAAAGTATTTCCGTACCGAAAAAATCGATTTGGGCTAAAGTCTTATAAAAGTTCTAAATGTCCGATTTTCGTTGGGTTTTTTGCTAATAAATGAAGAAATCGACAATTCAAACATGTCTTGTAAGTTTCAAGTCCATATCGTGCAGATATTTTTAAAAATGGCGATTTAAGATTTTTCGAGGTGGCTAACCACCCCTCCCCTACCCACTTAGACGGCCTACCATAACCCTACCTTAGGTGGTACCCCCGATTTTTTCATCAAAATGACCGCAAAGGATGTAAAAACAATTACCTAAATGCTCAGGGTCGCTTTATTTTGCGTTTTGGTGCAATCGGCGATCATCCGTTAGGGGGGTCCCCTTAGGAAGACGAGGGTTAATATGTGAAGACCATGATAGACCATTTTTGTAATTTTCACGTCGATGAGGTATCCTGGCACTCATAACGAGACCACGTATGGCATTACGTGATGCATCGTGACTAATTGACACGCAGATACGTCCGGAATCAGTCACGATGTATCACGTGATACCATACTCGGCCTCGTTATGAGTGCCGATGATATACTTCAGCGGCAAAAATGTGTCAATTGTACAAGATTCAAGTACGAAATAAATATTGCCCCTTGTGTTAAAGTTGCATTAAGCAATGACGAGTCGACAACATCTTTATGTCCGTTAAAGTTGAATAGAGTATTCCAGTTTCATTTCTTCAGTAAAACATCATTCTTTCTTCAGATGTGCACCATTATAATGATACTTGTGTTGCGTCATACGGTCAGCACAACGTTGTTGCTAAGCATTTCTTTGAAACTAGGTAGTTGATTTCTGATCAAAGACGGAACCTACCTCACCACAAAAACACATATTTGGAAAAGCCCCGAACAAAGCATAAAATGACATTTGATTAAGAATTTAGGTCTGTGATTTAGATTACTTTAATATATTTATGCTCAAATCAGTTGAGCAACAAAGAAACGAAGCTCGTCGGCGATTAGAAAACGGTAAATTTAACGGCTTATGAGAGCACGTGTCTAGCAATTGAACACCGCGTTGCGCTGAAAATCAGCATTCATCTCTAGAACCAAAAGGG
Source organism: Ophiothrix spiculata (assembly GCA_000969725.1). Classification (NCBI taxonomy): domain Eukaryota; kingdom Metazoa; phylum Echinodermata; class Ophiuroidea; order Amphilepidida; family Ophiotrichidae; genus Ophiothrix; species Ophiothrix spiculata. The sequence continues at coordinate 25,068 of JXSR01S072724.1, forward strand.
CACTTACCAGGTCTTACCTACTCTGAGTGTGACCTGGACGTTATTTAGATTACTAAACCAATCATTTCAACACAATACACACGCAGTGCTCTAACCTTGTATAACATGGGTTGACTGGCTTGCTTCGACTGCCATTAATGTTATTAGATGATGGGTATTAAAGACCAGGATTAAAGACATTAGCCAGGATTCCATTATTATTATAAAGAGTGACATTTCACTCTGAAACCACGTTCGATTTTTCGATTGAAACAAAAACTCACTCCAAGAGAGAATGGCCGTTCACTTTTTTCTTTTTAGAGTGTATTTTAATAAATGCAAAGTATGTTCAAAGTTTGGAAATTTCAATGTTTTATTTCCACATGCATTGTCATTATACAGGGTGTCCACGAATGATTAGTACCGGTTTTGCCATTTTTTACTGGCTTATACAAATATACGTATTTGTCAAATCTTTTTAATGAGTGGCTTGAATATACTAAAGTATATTTAAGTTTCTTATGATTTATGAATTTTAAAAATCCCATATTCTATAAAGTTACAGAGATTTTGCCAAAATTGGTTTTATGAGGCAAGGTATTATTTGCACTTTACTATGGGCACGTGTTTTGATTCAAAACACTTATGTGATTGTTGAAACTCCCTCTCAGGGATCTCTTTTCAGAACTTCCTATGCATTTGCTACCATTTTGTAGGTAAGGACCTCTTCTGTCCATTGATACCAAAATTAGTACCATGAAATATGGAATGACGTCACAGTGATGTCATAAATTTGGTGCACTTTCGCAAACTTAGATGAAATTGGAAACATACAACATTAAGCTTATATGTTGTCAAATATTTTAGAAACAATGGAAACAATGTGGCTTCTTCTCTCCCATATCAATGTCATATGACTCCCCTAAAATTTCACAATTTGTTCATGAAAAGATACGTGTAAGATGTATCAATGATAAGCGTTTAGCACAGCAAATTAACTTCGTTTCAATATCCAAGGTATTGATAACTAAAGATAAGTTTATATCTGTAATTATTGGTTATTTGCGCAATATAAAAGACGCGGAGCATCGATTTTCAATTGCGATGTCGCACAAAGCAACGAAGCCGTCAATTTTGATAAAACTTAAGGAAAATGTAGATGATATATTCACGACATACAAAACATACATTGATTGTATATTTTATCTTATTTTTAAAAAAACAGGTGAAATGAAATACAGCGTCCGTGTGACTGAAATGTCCTAGCAACTATTAAATTGTGTAGAACGTACTTGTACATGTGCGATCAATAAATCATCGATTGCGACTTATTCCGTGTAGTTCAATTAGACCCGGACTGATGGATATGGGGGACACTCAGTCTCATTACACCGGTACTAATCATTCATAGAATTAATACTTCGCCAGCAATAATTTGACTCAAAGTATATACCAGGTGTCCCAAAAAATGGTTACATGTAGAAAAATGATTGCTTGCAAAGAGTATAGCAGTTGGAGAATTCAAAATCAGTACATACCTCCGCTAGATGTTCGCAAAATTTTAATATCACAGCAATTATATTTTTTGAGTTATTAGCAAAGATTGATACCTATGTCGGAAACGTATTTTTTCAAATTTCAACAAAAATCGGATACCTGTACCTTTGATGTAACTTAGCCCTCGTTCAATCCCGTGTGAACTTGAAATTGACATACCCAAATTATTGTTATATACCATAGTATAATAGGGTAGGGTTTCTTCTTCCCATTGATACAAAAAAACATGAAAATCCGAAAAGCTGTTACGTAATTATGACGTCATAAATTACTACAGGTCTGAAAATTATGTCGAAATCTGATTCGGGACAAAAATGGACACGATTCAATATTTTGCTATTTCTGTTATTTCTAAAAGTCGATCGGACTTTTGCTACTAAATAAAGACAATTATAATTTAAAAATGTACTGTAAGTTTTTTTTTTTTCAAAATTTACAAAAGGTGTGCAGTTTAAATAGTTAAAGAATTAATGTTACCTCTGAAAATTTGATTGTGCTTTATGCGTATTCATCAACTTTCGCGCCACAACTTGATTGACATGTTCAATATAAACAACTCATCCCGGAATGCACAGAATGCAGGTATCCCTAATTTGCAAAATAGATATAATGAAAAAGAGTTCAATTATTATTAATTCAAAATTGTATCAAATTTGGTTTGATATAAAGTCTGATCATGATCATTTAGAAAAAAATGCACATTAAAATATCACAAAACGTGCATGCTTTTATTTTGTTGAATTTTGAACAAATGCGTTCCTGACATAGGTATCTACCTTTGCCAATAACTCAAAATCTAATAAAGCTGTGATATCAAAATTTGACGAATAGCTAGAAAAAGGTTGTAATATAATTTGTACAAAGTTTCGTTTCTATAACTACTATAGTTTTAGCACACGGTCATTTTTCTACATGTAACCATTTTTTGGGACACCTGGTACAAATAATCGGCCTCTATGACAATCGAATACAAGTTATAAAGGAATGTAGAGAAAGTTTTATGTCAAGTTTTGTGATCTTAGCTACGACCTTTAAGCAGCCGATATCTCAGACGTCAGAGTGTTCACAGTTTTACGTAATAAAGTTAGCGTCGTTAATCAGTTGGAATTGCACACATTTTTCGCGCCAGACTATGTTTTCTCTTATTAACATTCCAAGATGGTTATGAGACTTGGCGCGGAGGAACATTGATGTGATTTGGTGAATGGATGTATTTATCGTGAGTTATGTTGAGCTGAGTTCGAGTTGAATTTTGAGTAAAAATTGGTCTGTTAAGTTAAGTTAAGGATAATGGGTCACGAATATACAAAACATCATTTTAACATGAAGAGTTGAGTTAATAACAGATTGTATCTAAAAGAATAAATTTCAAACAAAATTAAAATCAAAATGAATGGTGAAAATTTATTAACCATCTAATCAATTTCGTATGACTGAAACTTCTGGCAACTAAAAACCTCTAGTACGGTAAGTATATATCCACTCCCTATCACTGAATTTGACTAGCAAACTTGAAGCTTCGCACACCCGCAAACTTTCCCACTTAACCTGAAAGCTCTCCACATGGCCCACAAATCTAGATTAATCCGCATCTCCAAGATATGCATAGAACTGCATCTTCATGATCTTGTGATTTGTTACAAATGTTAACCTTTCTCAATCTTTAAAATGGTCAGTAATTTTTGTCAATAATACGGTATTTAGTGATACTGTTGAATTCGAAGGTTAGCAGGAAACACATGTATTAATATTAAAATTATCAAAATTAAATCACGACAACCAAGAACTGTCAAATTCAGCATGATGCAGTAAAAGCACGTCACAAAATTGAACTAAACTTTTACACTCACCCGATCATATATATCTTTGACTGTGTCTTTGACCCATAGTATGATTGCTATACCAGGGGGATTTATCTAAGTGTTAAAGCCAAAACCTCTTGTCAACTGCACAAATCTGAAGTATTTCTATCACTCTGTTAAGAATTCTACTTCACGATATCTCAAGAAACATGAGACGATTAAATAACAATTTGGGTGACCTAATGTTTATTCGTACAACTCAAATGGAGTTTTGTGAAAAAAAAAACCCTTACCCACTGAAATTATTTTACTGATTTGAAAACAGAATGCATAAAACAAAAAGACATTCGCAAGCTTTAACCTCCCCTTTTATCTACTCCGATTTGCTTATGGACAATCTGTCAAAAACCCTGATATTCTGCGATTGTCTCATGGACATATTGTGGCTAGTACCTTGATAAAGTTTCTTCATCTCGTATAATAACGAGTCAACAAATGACCTTTGGAACTGTAGAAGTTACAATACATAACATAAGCATAAGAACGTTTTCCTATACAAACATGTATTTCAAATGCATTTCTTAAACATTTCTTACCGTTTTAACAAATTGAAAAAACAACAACAGAGAAACAGGATAAACAGCAAATGATACCGGATACGCTTTGTCCGCAAGGTAATGCTCTTCTATTCATAGCGGTTCATTTTAATGTTAACTTCTTGTGATTTTTCTCTCTGTAGTTTTGTCTACCTTAATGTATGAAACTTACAGTATTTTTTAAACTTTGTGCCTCCGCCCACACGCCTAGTGATTTTTGAGGCATCCATGTCTCACATACCTTAGTTCATGTAGTTTGTGTCGTCTTATATTATCAAAAAAAATGTATATTACACAATATATTTATCGTATTGACAAATTTGCATTTCTTGTGTATGGTGAGATAAAAAGAAAATCAAATTAAATTAAATCAGGCTCACCGTGAAGGAGGTTTTGTAGTCCCTAACTTCAACATGGGACATGGAATACAATAGTGGAGTTGGTCCGATCTCTTTGAATGAGAGACGAACACTCAGACTTGTGCTAACATTCAGCCCAACTTTACCTTTTTTAAACAATGAAGTATATAATATCTACTCAAAATAAAAATATCTCTCAAATAATTGCACGTTCTTAATGCATGAAAGCGACACAAATTGAACGTAAGTAAAACATATACTGGAGAATATTAAGGCTGGTATCGATAAGTCTTTTGTCGACAATGTCGTCGACAAAATGAATTTTACAAGCGCATTTATATATCGAGTTTGTTGACAAAACGTAAAAAAAGAAAGAAATTAAGTGAAATACTTGAGACAATGCGTACTGTATATATAATTTAACATATATTCATAAAGCACAAGATCTTCTTTTGCATGTAAAGGCAATCAAAACATGTGAATTAATGATAGCGTGTGCGTATTAAAAACAGATAATCTTGTCCCTGACATGTTAATATGGTGATATTTTCAGATGTAATTTATGTAGAATCAGACAGGAAACGATACAATAAAGTTACGAAGAATCCATTTGTCTGTTAACACCCACACAACTGCTATTATACTACAATCATTAACCAAAATGGCGATCTTGTTTTAATTACCAATAACTATTGGGTGCCAGCTGCAGCAGGCAAAACCCCGGGCTATAAAGTCTGTGTTTAGTATACGCGTTGAATGCCGCACACGCTTTATCTGCAAGGTAATGTGAAGTTGTCAATCTAACTGGACAGTTGGTAACTTTTGCGCATTCATTAATTTCGTCTAGTTGTTCAATTCCATGTACGCGTAATATGCGCACGCGTGTATGGCAAGTTTCAGTTTAAAACTAAATTACAATAATTAACATTGAACGATGGATAGTTGTATTTCCTAGAATATAGAAAAGAAAACAATAATTATGATATCCAATCTCTTTACAAATTTATTTTAATCATTGTTAATATCATAATTATGTATAAATAACCATTGTCTATTGCACCTTGGTTTTACAAATCAATGTAAAATAATTTTGGCGGGATTTTGGGCGCACATGCTTCTACGTTGTTGACGGCTGATAATCTCAAGGTTAATTGCTAGAAATAGATCTGACCTTAATTAGGTTTTGCCTAGCATCGATTAGCTGCCAATTACCTGGTAAGCATCAGATATTAAAGCTAATCATTTTGGCACATTGCAATAGCATAGCAATTAAGGGTTGCACATTTTAATCGATGTATATTAAATGTATGACGTCATTATAACTATAAATGACACAGAATTTATTACATTTTTATGCGATTTTGTTCATACAGGCTTATACCACTACTGTTTTCCTATATTGAATAGTCTGAAAAATTACCCCTTTCAAGCAGTTAATATTAACGCAAATCTCAATTTCAAATTAATCATGAACTTAATTTGTTAATTTTCATTAACTAATAGGGAACTGATAATAACATGTTCTAACTTGAAATATTAGCAGAATTTATTACACTACCTTTAAAACAACATCATACGTCAGCTCTATTACATTGTCAAGTGATAACCCGTAATTATGTAACAACTTTTGCTCACTTTTTCATAGCGGTCGCCTCGCACCGTGTTAGTATCATGTTACCAGAAATGCTCATCTCATCTAGGCATAAGATAAATACAGTGTGTTGCCTGGTCATATTATGTTTCGCGGGTTTCAAAAACTTTTAATTTTCCAAAAGCTATTACATACCATTGTAGGCGTAAGTTGTTTTATTCTTTCAAAGACCATTATTTTTATATTATAGTTAGAGCATACTCTCACGAATTAAAATAATTCTGAATGTGATAATTATGTCAAGTTTTACAAAAAAAATGTAATTTATCTGCAAAAAATATGACTAAAATTAAAAAATATCTTCAATTTTAGTGCCCCATGAGCTCAAAAATCCATAATTACATGAGGGGCACTAACTGATAACGTATAAAACGCAATCTTATCCATCTTGTGTCCAAGATCGGGCAGAAAAGTTAGTCGCATGTCGTGAACTTGGTTACGAAAAATAGTAACACATATGACTATTGCACGTTGTACTGTATGCGTAAGCACGTTCTCATCTAACATTGTCTAATGATATAAAAACAATGGTGAGAAAACAGTGTTTCTAGTTTTAAATCTTTGAAATATTTTGTTTCTACGCCTGTGACGGTCAACAAACATTATTTTTGAATAAAATATTTCTCTTTTAATACATATAATTATACATAGAAACTTACATGTAGATCTTTTAACTGGAAGTCCATCTAACTTAAGATATTAATTTAGTATTTAGGAAACACATAGTCATACAACCATCACAGAATGATTCTCAGTTTTAGCCATTTCTGTGTAGATTTTCAATTTTTTTTTTACATTTTACTACATTTTTTAGCTTTATTTAGAGCATTTCCTTCAAACCTCTAACATCCAGCTACGAGGTCAGCATTTCAACCACTTGGAAACCATACGATTTGAGTATATTTCCAGACGTTTTCTTTATTCTAATTTTTGATCACGATATATATTTTTTATTTACGTTTGTCGCTCTATGTATTAATATTGTTTGTACTTGTAACATTTTCGTGTATTCTATTGTAAACAATAAGTTAGCCCAGCTGATTTAATATGACCCATCGGCAGCATATGCAAAGAGCAAATCGGCTAATGCAACCAATTCTTCATCCATTTCAAGCGTCACGTACATTGTATAACTAAACAATTTCTTCTTCTTTGCCAGTTCAACACAAGGCATTTAGCATGTTTAGTGTAACAAGGATGTATCGATCAATTCAAGGCATCTATTTGATGTGTACCTAGGATTCATCGATCAATTCTTGTTTAATCTTCCTGTTTCAACAAAGACACTGAAGCTGCAACATCCTCAGCTACATCTGCCGCTTCCATATCAGCTGACGTCAAATCAATATAAATCAGGCAGTAGTATTGAAATGAAGACAATAACCTGGGATTTGACTTCAGGGTGTATTACATACATACGATTTTTTTAAAAAGTGATTGGTTTTTGTATAATGAAGGTTAATGTCATGGGTAGTAAATTATATTAAACTGTACTGATCTAATCATTTGTCAATGTAAATGAAAAAGAATGCAAAATAGGATAACCGTACCCCGCCTGCAAAAGCGAAATATTGTCATACTACAGCGTCAAACTGCGCAGCTCATTTGGTCAGCGGAGCATAAAGGGCAGTGACCGCTGGAACAATATCGGTTGATGTGATGCATTCAGCATAAGGCCGAAACCATAGTCGGCCTTCAAACAAAATTTTTCCTACCAAACATTTGGTCGTGACGTCACCAAATATTTGCCATCGAATTTAAAGTATGAACGGGTAACAAACATTTGGTCCAATGTAAATGGCAATTCAATAACATGTGCAATCTAGTGCGAAATTTTATTTGGTCTCAACTCGGTGTTGAAGTTATTTTGTTTGGAGTTACACGTCATTTTTGACGTCACGACCAAATGTTTGGTACCGAAAATTTGTTTTGGAGGCCGACTATGGTTTCGGCCTAATTCATGAACGTAATATTATGCAGGGAGTATATGATGCGACCTTGAGGAAAGAAAACTGCAAATATTGAAACGTTTGCGAAATGAATGGTTAATAGGATTTCAACTTTTCAAGCCATATATCCTAACT
>JXSR01S072724.1:33145-53880 GCA_000969725.1 Ophiothrix spiculata
TTTTTATTTACGTTTGTCGCTCTATGTATTAATACTTGTGTTACATATTCGTTTATTCTATTGTAAACAATTGGCAAAAATTAAACCAATTGATTTAATATGACACATCGGCAGCATATGCAAAGAGCAAATCGGCTAATGCAACCAATTCTTCATTCATTTCAAGCGTCACGTTCATGGTATAACTAAACAATTTCTTCTTCTTTGCCATTTCAACACAAGGCATTTATATAGTACGTTTAGTGTAACAAGGATGTATCGATCAATTCAAGGCATCTATTTGATGTGTACCTAGGATTCATCGATCAATTCTTGTTTAATCTTCCGGTTTCAACAAAGACACTGAAGCTGCAACATCCTCAACTACATCTGCCGCTTCCATATCAGCTGACGTCAAATCAATATAAATCAGGCAGTAGTATTGAAATGAAGACAATAACCTGGGGTTTTACTTCAGGGTGTATAACATACTAAGCATGCTAAGGCATTGTTTGAAAGTGATTGGTTTTTGTATAATGAAGGTTTATGTCATGGGTAGTAAATTATATTAACCTGTAGTGATCCAATCATTTGTTAATGTAAATGAAAAAGACTGCAAAATAGGATAACCGTATCCGGCCTGCAAAAGCGAAATATTGTCATACTACAGCGTCAAACTGCGCAGCTCCCTTGGTCAGCGGAGCATAAAGGGCTTTGACCGCTGGAACAAATACTGGTTGGTGCATTCAGCATGATTCATGAACGTAATATTATGCAGGTAGTATACGATGCGACCTTGAGGAAAGAAAACTGCAAATATTGAAACGTTTGCGAAATGAATGGTTAATAGGATTTCAACTTTTCAAGCCATATATCCTAACTAAGGGGAGAATACCAAAACAAGATTATTTGGTGAGATAGCTTGTCGAGCATCAAGTTTTCAGAACATTTACCACTGTAAACTATTGCAGCTGCATAATTTGTATGACGTCACGTAAGGAGACCCTGCTAATTTGCATTAATCGATCAGCATTTAAAATACAGCGTGCAGGTTTGGTAACCAGAGGTTCCAGGTACGATTTTCCAACGGGACACATGTCCATTTTTTTTTTTTATTTTTGCGATGACGAATAATTGTTTTGTTTTTCACTTTCACTTTGATGTTTGTTGCTTATCATATTCTGCGTTATGTTTTGTTTTACAATAATTATATTGTATTGTTGGTACTAATGCTATATCAAAGAAAGAAAGAAAGAAAGAAAGAGTTCTTTAGGCTGATAGCCAAGGATAACCCAAGAAAGCCTCAAATGAAGCTTATTTCCATTGGGGTCCTAGATCTTTTTTAAATAATCAGTTTTAGTACAGGAGGAAAACTGGAGGACCCGGAGAAAAACCTGCGGAAGCGAGCATGGACTGAAAACCAAATGCACATAAAGCAACGGGCGCGGGGCTCGAACCCGGGACCTCATTGGTGCAAGGCGAGGAAACTACCGCTGCGCCAACCCGCTTCCCCTTGTGTATATTTGTTATGTAATAAATTAGCATAAATTAACTTAATTAACACATAAGATTGACAGCCTCCGAAAAGAGAAAGTAAACCAAAGACCCAATTTCTCAATCATTTGTCACTTATAACAGCTTGACATTCTTCTTTGCCATTTCAACACACAAGGCATCTCGTGTAACAAGGATGTATCGATCAATTCAAGACATCTATTTGATGTGTACCTAGGATTCATCGATCAATTCTTGTTTAATCTTCCTGTTTCAACAAAGACACTGAAGTTGCAACATCCTCAGCTACATCTGCCGCTTTCATATCATCTGACGTCAAATCAATATAAATCAGGCAGTAGTATTGAAATGAAGACAATAACCTGGGATTTTACTTTAGGGTGTATTACATACTAAAGCATTGTTTAAGAGTAATTTTGTTATTGTATAATGAAGATTGATGACATGGAGTGTCTATTAACATGATTAGTTAAAGCGTTCCGAAAAAGTATCTTGTACACTATGTTCTAGATAAATTCTACTAAATCAAATAACAATGTTTGTGAATCAAACCACAACCACATGGCAAACCAGAAAGATATGAGATCAACCCAGAGTGGACATCTTTCTCATTTTATCAAGACATTACAACCACATTTAACTGATCATGCAATTGTCTTCATTTAATTTATAAAATGCCCGCATTGAATATGGCATATATAGATATAATACTTAAAGTACGTCTTGTTTCTTTGAGCAAACCGGTTGCTTTAATTTGAGACTGCTCCACACTAACATTATCAACCTAAGACGATAATTCCATTATCAGAAGCAATTGTATTTCAACTCGTGGTGTACCTATCTCATCTAAAAGGTGTCATCTTTTCATCACAACTGAAATTTGCTACCTGTGGCCTCTCGTTATTTTCCCTGCACTGATAAGAAATAGGATTTTATTACCAGATGCATTTTGACTGTCGAGAAATATGATAAATTATTCTATCAGCAAAATGGATGATGGATGCATAGTAAACACACACTGAAACACTGTACTGCTGTATTCTTTAGTTGCATACTACAACATCTATCGTTCGTTCTGTAGCTAAGAGTGAGTAAAGAGAACGCGTAATGATTGTATTTGCAATGTTATCGTATGTTACGCATGCTCAGAATCAAATGACGAGTTTGGCGCCTGATTAATTTAAAAAATGACGATTGAGAAAGAATAATAAAGGAGATGTAAATCAACGCTGTGACAATAAATCGAGCGTTCCTATATGTTTGCTGCTGAAAATCAATTTGGAAATACTTCGTCTTAAAATAAACTAGTATTTTATAGGTTGTCCATTGCTTGATGTTAATATTATGAGAAAAGATGGTAAAGTCAAAGGGATTCACTTTAGGGGTTCAGCACTGTATCTGAATTCTTAATAACTTATTCTGGACACTTAGAAAACATTTTCTTTGATTCGGATTTTTTTTTTAAATCAGGATAATAGCTGTATGCATGTATTTGATAACAAAATATGGAGTTGAATATCAGTAAATAAAAGTAATGAACTTTAACTTTCTCCAGCATTCTGAATTTAAAAAAAACTAGGCCATGCTAGACTATGCAAAAAAACAAACAAAAAACAAGTGTAGAAAGCAATATTTGTTTAATATTAACAAATCTGGCATACATTATATTTGCAACTCCCCTTAGATTAGATTGGCGTCGATTGTCTTCCGTACTGTAAAATGGAAATATGATCATCATATATTTCCACATGGCGCGAACGAGGATAAACAGGTATAGCTAAAACAACAGAAGCAAGAATGTCATGTTGGCCAGGTATATCCAAAATGGCGGCCGCGTCGTGTGGGTGTACCGCTGACAAGACATCACGATTAAGTTCAGCATGTACAATTCTGTGGACATCATAGATTAAATGTGAAAGGTTTTATTATTATATGGTATGTAGAAATAATGTTTTAACACAAAAACATAGGTGAATAATCATGAAAAACAATATTGTATAACAGATACACGTGAAGAAAAAGTTAGAGATTAAATGCTGGATGGAGCCAATATGAAAAATATAATTCTTGTAGCTATATGTCCATTTAAAAGGAGCTCTGTATAATTGCTTCAAACTTTTTTTTTCTAATTTTGTTACCGAATTCTACTGATATTTTTCTCATATCCCATATGAAAATTTATGTCTAAAGCATGTCACATTGTGGAGATATAGGGATCGCTTCAAAATTCAACCGGTGGTTGACCGCCAGGAACTGACGGTTTCGGACGGTTGGCATTGTTCAAAATAATAGTAACGAGTCAGAACGGGTGATTCTGGGCGGTCAACCGCCACCGGTTGAGTTTTGAAGTGACACCTAAGTGCAAATATGTCTTGTTATGGTAGCCATTAAATAATTTACACAGTGAAGTATATGCAGCTGTGAAATTGCAATGTGCTACTTACTATGAGTGAGGTGCGGATTGTGAGGTGCAAGATTGTATCTTTTTGACAAAATGTCCCCATTCAATGGTAATACTTCATTCGTTTTTTCAAGAACGGCACAATTCTACTAATAGATACAATACTGCACCTTGATGCTTACTATGAAGTATTAAAAGTTTGTTTTTATATAGAAATCTGTATTTTAAACTAGCAACTTCGATGACAGGATAGAAAAGGTTATCATGAATGAATATGTTGCTTAACAATAAGATTGTATGCTAATATTAAATTGATAAGGAATGATACTTTTATTTGAGAATAGGTTTTTGATTGGGATGTCGGATATTTATCATAGCATGGGATCTATTAATTGCACAAAGAAACAACAATTTATAAATTTATATAGTAAGGTGTGTTTTTTTATCTATATATCAGTCCCGAAAGAGTTTTCTGAGGAGAAAACAACTTTTCTTACCAATAAAGTCGTGCTTTAAAGTCATATTTTTCTTACCAATAAAGTCGTGCTTTAAAGTCATATTTCTTTAGAGGTAGTTCTAAATCTTTTTTCAAGTGTTTTTTATTTGTATTTTATTTCGATTACCTCCTTGGGCTACCAATGGTAATCTCATCCCTAATATCAAGCAATCATAAAACCCCTTTCGCAAAACTGATGAGGATAATATATTTCACCTCCTCACATAAGATTAATTTCAAGAAAAGCCTTCAGGTGTGGAGAAACCTCATTTTATTTGCAGTATAGCGTGATGCATATGACCTATATCTGGCGGGTTTATTTGAAATATTCAACAACTACATGTGCATAATCACTCAAGAGTTCTTATGCAAGCTTCATAAATGTTTAATGTTGGTAGAGGTTTGCGGATTTTATGTATATATACGTACGTATATCTTGTTATCTAAAACATCTAGTAAGTGTTGGATGATAGTGGACTCTCTATATGACTAGGTCAATTTTTGTAGCCAAAATACTGCAACCCATGATATAAATCCAATCAGTCGATGATCAAACACAATTTTTCGTCAATGTCAAGATTTTATTATTAATGCAACTTTTCGAAAATTTATCAGTCCCAGAGTGCACCACACCATTGTTACCTTTTTTCAAAATCTACAGTTACACTCAACTTATAATATAGCTGACAATGGTGGGAGAGAGACGTGCACATTGTGTTTTGTTTATCTATTGATCGATTGATTGATTGATTGATTGATTGATTGATTGATTGATTGATTGATTGATTGATTGATTGATTGATTGATTTTACTGATTTCTTTTTCAGGTCATCGAAGTCACTGTGTTGAAAGAAGGTCTTCTTTAAAGTTCTGAATCAGCAAAGAAAACAGAAACCATCTTAAATTTACATGGATTAAAGTAGTACGTTCCTCATGTACCAAAAACAAAAAATACAACCTTTATTTTCAATATAAATATATACATGTAACAGGACACCAACCTTTCCTTGGAATAACAACCATTTTTGCGCTTTGAAAAGTATAAGCAGGGATTTATTACAACCTAAACATATGGGCAATATTATGATTTATTACAAAATCATACTGGTTTCTGCGAAATCAAGATGGTTAATTTGATTTGAATTTATCATGTACTTTTGTTGCTTTGTAGTGTCATAAAACGGCTGATATATTAAATTATTATTTGATTTGATTAAATGTATAAAATCTTCTGAAATATGCTATGGTTATATGAATTCACGACTTCATGCTTAAAAGATTGTTTAATTATTTTAGTATTTGCTTCTAGGATTTTAGAATTTTCGTTATTCACTGGAAAATTCAACCATTTTTATTCGTCTATCATATATTTGATTTATACGTATGGTCTATGTTATTTATTCCTATGTAATTGAATTTAAATCTATGGAGTCTGTAATTTTACAAATTATAGTAAAAAAAGAAAAAAGAAAAGAGTGATACTTCAAAGATGACAATGTACATATATCCGGAATATGAATCAACCTTTAACAACTTTTATTTGATTTTCAAATTATCTACAGATTGAATTGATGCGTCAAAACGACATACAATAGTTGATTTTCTCTTCAACTTCAATTAAAATGTAACAGGTACCTATCAACACTTGTCATCAAAATTCATTGTTGATCACCCGGGGTATGTCATTATTGGTACGGGTCATACTTCTTTGTTGAAAAAAAAAACCTCATTTTTTACACATGAGTGTTTAAGGACTTCAGTAACGCAGGCTCCACAAATGACCTGATCAGTAGTTCACAGCAAAAAGAGAACTGGAGTTCATGGCAAAGTCTTACATGACATACATGCACAATGCATTCTTCTCTCAAAGGACGTAACGATTTTACCGTCTGCACTATTTGGCAAGTCATTCCATACATACAATGCTGTATGGATGAACGTCCGGGCCAGTGGAAAGTTCCGGATAGAAGTATGGCAAAAGCATGGCCAGGCTGGAATGGGTGACTCTCCAGACAATAGTATTGCCGAGGAAGCTGAGCATGAAGGTCTATTTGCAGTTGTCTGATGTAGCCGCTGCCACCTGATATCTTTGATGGAGCAATGAGATGTTGATCTTTTATCCACACCATGAACTCGAAGTGCCTTCCTCTGGTCAGAGGCTCTGGATCGAGTGTAGGTGCTGTTTGGATAGCATTAATTCATGAAGGCGATGCGCATCTTCGTAATTGGACCTTGAAGACGGTTGCTCTATTTATTTGGTAAAGCTTGTTGACCATTCTCTTTATGATTTAGACTTTTAGTCCAGCTCTTGAAGCATTGCTAGAGATATGGTTTGTCCTGGTCAGTTTGCTATCAACGGTAACAATCAAAGTCTTAGCTCATTCATTTGAAACGGAAGTTGGGGCCTGTTTAAACTACTTTCCTGGATAAATTAATTTCTTTGCACTTCTATGGTTCAAATGTGACCTGTTAGTTCAGATCCTTATCCTCTCCAATGCAAGAGTTTGTTTAGTGGTTAGTCCTGGATAATACTAGTCTTGTCCTCAGTTGTGTGTAAGAGAGGTGTGTGAATGATATAGGTTAATTTCGATTTAATTTTGGTGTAATGTAATGAAGTCATCGCTGACAGTAAGTTAGAAAATTTCAAAGTTGGACCTCCAAATGGAAGTTGCATCTGAGTTTTATTGGCAGTAAGTTAAAAAATTTCAGGACTTTACTAAAGTCTCCCAAAATAAAGCGACCGCCCTATGATAATTGTAACTACGCGGGAAAATCGTGATCAATGTTTTTTTTTTAATTAAACATGTACAAGTATGTACTGCAGGATTGAATAACAAGGAGTAGTTTCAGTCACTAAGTCGGCTGCAATGGTCCTGGGATCGTCGATGGATTTGATCTCGCAGAGCAGGGCTGAATGTTCTACGTATAAGAACATTTGATCTTCAAACTCGTTGCTCAGATCATTGATGAAGACGGATTCCTTCCCAAATATCAGTCGGATAGGAGTAGCGGTCCTAGAATCGATCCTTACGGAAATAATGCCTTGATTGGGGAAGGAATTGTCGTGGGAGTTATAACTTGGAGATAAATGACCTCGAATTATAAGTAAAAATAAGCAAAAGTAGTGACGTGCCTCTCACGATAATAATAAATAGTTTCCTATTTAGCAATTGATGGATGTTTCATCGATATGAGTATTATAATTAATTGCATTTCTTTATCAAATACATCCTGTTCGTTAGCCTTTGAAATATATTTTGAGGTCAAAAACGTGATTTGGCTGATTTTCGAAAAAAAAATCAAACATCATTTTTTCAGCGATTTCAGTGTTAAGTTGCTAAGTTGCTAGCTACATTTATAGCAGTGTCAGGAAAAAAACACCAGGCTGACAGCAACCTTGACATGCTAACTATCCATTTGAGTGTCAAGGTTGTACGATCGGAGAAAAAAGGTTAATTACTACATTTGCCAAATTGAGTTATTCATGGTTATTGTGAAAGATCCGAAACATCAGACATATATATTTGTTCTTTGCAGGAAATGTATGCTATATATTTTGCTTATTCGTGACATTAGTTTTGATTATTTATTAATCATTATTCTAGACGAAGAAATCACACAGAGCTTAAATATCGACAATATGGCATATAATAAAAGTGACCAACTAATACAAGCACGTCCAAGCAGAAGTAACCAATGAATCTCTTTTTTCCAAAATACTCTTTCTTGGAGTCAGTGTCATAATTTTGTTAAATTGTCATACGGTATTCTGATTATAATACGTCCAATTTTGATTTGACACTCAAAGCATAGAGGTCGACAATTGCAAGTTGTCCATTTGATGGAACAACTCCAGTGCGATTTATTGTTAGCTTCTTGTTAGCAAAATGTCGGAAAGGATTATTACTTCATGAACGCATACCACTAAATAATAGCGCTGTTGAACACTTTAGCTTGATATTAAGGAAGAACGTTAAGGTTTACACTCATTCAAATATGCAAATGAATAGCTTAAAAACATAACCCAACCAAGTATTTTGGAAAATGTCATATCGTTTTAATGCACATTTTAAATAAGACTGATTTCACTGCTTGATTTCCAATTAACTTCTACTGTATTTTCTAATAATTAGGGTCAAAACATAGTTCTTTTGAGCTATCAAACATTTGGTGCATTTGATGAAAAATCAATACACCACAACATTTTCTTTGATGTCAACTGTTTTGTGATTTTCAACACCAAGCATCCGTTATTGATTAGAAGATGCATTGGAATTAATGTAATAATAAAGACTTGTTGCACCTAAGTAATATAATAAAATTTCTTTGAAAAATGATTATACATTTCGATTGATTTGAGTGTAATAGATGTAAAAATGTTTTCGGTAGCAGAGAAAAACTTTGCTCCACATGTTACGGAACACAAATCATTTGTGTAGGCACATTTGATACACTTTCTATATCTTGTCCTTTCATTATCTAAATGCAATTGAAAATGTGTAATTTCATTTAAACTCATGCTTACGGTAGGTGGTGTGTATTCATACGACACAAACATCTCGCTAATAAAAATAGGTCATAAGATTTTCGGGTCATAGATCTCAAGTGAGTAAAGAGTAAAAAGTAGGATTTTAGGTAAGAAACGTAAGTCGATTCTAAAGAGCAACGAGTATTAACGGAGTTTTCGTCGAATTTGTTCCAATTCTGTTAATGTTAACCAATATGACCATACAGGGAAGTAAATTAGTCCCTATTTCTCAAATCATAACAAGGTACCAAATATTCAAACGAATTTATTTACAATGTTTGTCCACGTGTTATCAAAATATTTAGCCCAAAATTATGAAGAATTCATGTAAAATATATTAATACGCAGTGATTCGGCCTTCATCAATCCTAATCAATCATTACTAGTTTCTTACACAATACAAAACCACCAGTTCACAATGTTGAAGAATACATGGGATATGCTATGGATCTTGTAACAGCGTCTGATTTCTTGTTGCATACTTCAAGGTTTATAGAGTTTAGTTGAAATTCTGTACAAACCAATATCAGGCGAGATGGGCTTTACAAAAATCACCGTGTCGATATTGTGTTCAAAGTCATCCAGATATTTTACGGTACGGTACGTTTATTTGAGATCAGTTTTCTTCATACAGGCAAAATGTTGTTTGGCATGCTTAAGTAATACCTCAAGGATATTCAACAGGATTACAGTAGAAGCGGAAATAAGGAATGTGGCCTGAGAGAAATTATACATTTGTATGATTTGGATTGATTTGTGTGTAATAGAACATTTAAAAATGTTTTCGGTAGCAGAGCAAAATTTTGCTCCACATGTTACAGAACACAAATCATTTGTATAGGCACATTTGATACACTTTCTTTATCTTGCCCTTTCATTATCTAAATGCAATTAACGAAAATGTGTAATTTCATTTAAACTCATGTTTACGGTAGGTGGTGTGTATTCATACGTCACAAAAATCTCGCTAGTAAAAATAGGTCATAAGATTTTTGGGTCATAAAAGTGAGTAAAGAGTAAAAAGTAGGGTTTTTTTTAGGTAAGAAACAAAACTCGATTCTAAAGAGCAACGAGTATTTAACGGAGTTTTTGTAGAATTTGTTCAAATTCTGTTAAAGGTGTATGTTCATATTTTATGATGTGTATAATTTATATTTAACTGATTGACCTTGACCTCTTTATATGCATTGTGTACTCTCTAAATGTAAAACGAGTGGAAAGAGTGAAAATTCACTCGAAAATGAGTGAAGGGAATTAAACGCAGGACAATCCGTTTTCGAGTGGAAAATGTTCACTCTAAAATGTGTGTAAAAGTTAAATTGCCATCAAAAATCCCCTTTTACTCCTTTTAGAGTGGTTTTGCACTCGAAAACGTATTGTCATGCGTTTAACTCCTACAAAGAGTGGAAATTCACTCTTTTACATTTAGAGAGTAAGGTTTTAACCTTTGCTTGTGTCTTGGTTTCTCATGAGAGGCAAAAGAAAGTATGCAACCCTGGGGATGAGGCTGTTATGTAAATACAAAAGAAATGGAAAATAGGTATACCAATTAATTTTACATTTTGTGCTATATCTCCAAAACCATACAGAATAAGAAGGTGAAATTTTGGATTCATAATCACGAAAAATATGGACTTTCATTTGGCATCAAAAAAATATACTACTTCCGGTTGAGCCCTGGGGGATGAGAATGTGATCGGAACCTAAACCTTTAATGTTAACCGTACAAAACAAGGGGGGTTCGCAAAACACACATCTCGTCTGATAGTGATTTCCATACGATTTCAACCATAAATGGTTGATAGTTGAAATTCTGTACAAACCAAAATCAGGCGAGATGAGCTTTACAAAAATCACCGTGTCGATATTGTGTTCAAAGTCACCCCGGTTGCACTTTAGGCAAAGTGTTGTTTGGTATGCTTAAGTTCGAGTTACCTCAGTGATATTCAACAAGATTACAGTAGAAACGGAAATAAGGAATGGGACCGGAGAGAAATGGAGTGAGAGGGAAAGAAAGGTAAAGAAAGTGGAAGAGAGGGACGACACTGAAGGGAAAGGAGGGACGATATGGAAGTGCGGGGGAGGGCAAGGTATTATGAGTTATAATGCACTACGCTCTTGACTTGTACCGATCTTGCCATTTATATAATTGTCGAATTATGTGTTCATAAACGATAAACAGGACCAATTATGATTAACTACCGACAATTAGGCACAGCTTAGGTGTTACAGGGATAATTAGGAACAGCTTACATGTTAAATTGCAACTGAGTTATTAGTAAGTGCCGTTACTACTCTGCCCATTTAATCTACACCGCTGTTTGATCACCATTAAAGTATAGCCATTTATTGCCAAAGGCACATTATTGGTGGCGCTATTTCTATAAATGAATTTTCCGGGTTTTAAGAATATATGAACCTTAGTTTTGACATTTGCCACATGAATAAGGTAAAGGTGTCCAAAATCAAATTTTATTCATGTTAAATTCACACACTAACTTGTCGGTTGACTGGACGATAATAATACACCAGAGTGATGATCTTTGGATAGATTGAAATGAGGTGTCTTGAAAATTTGAGCAGATAGCACAAGATTACAACTATTAGTAATACAAAAATGAATACATTACTAGTTTACCAAAAGGTGTATGTTTTTCAGGCCTTTGTCCCATTGTGCGCGCCCGACTGCCGACCGGTGGCGTGACAAACACGTCATGAATGCACTTTGCCGCAAAACAATGGGACTAAGGTATCAGTGACATGTCAGATAGTAGTTTAGTTAACAAATGCTGAAATAATTAGAACTCAAGTTTGCTGATTTTTCCTTTGATTCCCAGTGCCCATACAAAACCATAATAAAAACAGCTTTATGGATCTGAAGCACATTTTGCTTGGGTAGGCCTAACATCTTTATTTGGTTAAATCCTCTTTCTTATAAGCTTAAAAGCTGCTTTCTAAATCTAATAATAGGACCTATTTTACGATTTTTCCCAACGTGAATCAACTTGAATCATCTGTACATATGGTCCTGTACATACGTATTGATCTTTTTATTAAACATTCTATACACAAGATTTTGATTTGAAGAATATCTAAAAAATGCAATGTAAATTCAAGACACGGATTTTAATAATGTATCATAATTAATGTGACCTATGAGCCATCCTTTACCATAAATAGCATCCTCCATCGATTAACACATTGATGATTAACGCCATCCGAGCATTTTATTAAACTGTTCTCAAATATTTATGATCCGTGGATGGGTAATACGTGCGCTATATAGAATACAGAAGCTGCATGCTTTAATGTATGTCAGTTACATTGCTAAAGAGTTTCAAAGCTTAACAGGCACATGTCTTACTAGAATGAGTACATTGCTTACAATCAGTATAAGATGCATACCGTATCTTAGAAGACGGTTGTTATAGATATTTAGAGATGTTCTTAAAAAAGAAGTAAAATTGTATTCATTACAGCCACATTGATAGTATTATTAGTGGTAAAATACATTTTAGAAAAGTCCATCTTATCAGACACAAAACGGTCACCCTATCCAATCCAAAGAGGTTTTATGAAACAGGTGGTCCCGTTTCTGATTTTGTGGTTAATGATCCATTCATTCCAACCACGTGAACCCCAAAACAAAGTGAGAATTGTAGATATTGAAAACAAAATGCAATTTTCAAAACGCAAAAGCAAGAATATAAAACCTCAACATTATAACAAGAAAAAACACACTGTGTAAGCATATTTAACGAGATAAAACATACTCATGAAACTAGAACTATAATTGCATTTACATCTCAACCTGAATTTCTGCACATAACACATTTTTAACAGCTGAGTTTTCTGAGAGGCGTCCGATGTGTTTGGCGCCAATAAAATATCTCGTGTTTTATTTCATGTTACAAATCCCATTTGGTAACTGAAAAGAGCTCTGGATTTTTACCAGGTTAGTCCCGGGGACCTGCTCAACTTACATAATGAATTTGACATCATCCGCAGGGCATGATACCCATTACATCCAAAGTCAACCCACGAATTCTTCTTACGTATTCTAATCTTATCAGTGATAGTTTGCCATTTTATTATCATAGCCCATAACATGTATAGGATGCATACCACAAAATATATTTCATATTCATTATTTCGAAACCTTAGTACGCAATAGGATGTATTCCACTAAATTCCATATGTTATTCACCATTTTGTTACCTAGACACGCTACAGGTTCTTCACCATTAAATTAATGTCATATTCGACATAATTGTAAGCTCAGCACGCTCTAGGGTGAGGGCCACTAAATAAATTTCCTATTCGCCATTTTGTAGCCTTCGCATACTATTGGTTGAACACCACTAAATCAATGTTCTATTCACTATTTTGTAACTTTGCCAAGATAAAGGTTAAACACCAGTATTTCACTTCCTATTCGCCATTTTGTAACCTTAGCTCGCTGTAGGCAGCAAGAGATTCAAAAGTAGTTCTAAATGTGTGTCAGGTTTATGCGAATGAATTAAGGTGCAATGAATTGAGTATAATTGCCATTGAATGGGAAAATTTGTCAAAAAGACACAATCCTGCACCTCACTCAAATTTCTCGTCAATTCATTAGCACGTTTTATATCTTTTTGCAAAAGTGACAACTGATTTCGATTTTCAAGCGGCACTAATGAAAACTGATTTGATCGCTAGATGTACAGCATTCCAAAAAAGATCTCTTATCACGACCATTTCAAATTGCAGTGACAAATTTAAATGAACGTGCACTCTTAAAAAGAATCTTTTCGGATCAAACACACTCTTATTTGATCCAAAAAGGATCAAATTTGAGGAGAATTTGGATCAAAATTGATCCGGAAAAGGGTAAGCTCATAGTTGAGACTTTATCGGATCAATTTGATCCTTTCTTTTTAAGAGTGTGACATAACGAGTCATTTATCAAACTTTTACAGTATTTTTGAGCTATGATTTTTGTGTGTTATACTATTAATGAAGAAGGCAAGTGCATAATTGAACATACGTTATTACTGTACAGACTTTAGTGAGGTGATGTGATTGTAGAAGCATATTATACACATGCGTTGCGTCAATGGACTGTTTATTGTAATTTCTGAAATGCTTGTTTAATTAATCTTAGATCTTGTTAATGTAGTCGATATTAAGGGTCAAAACATAGTTCTTTTGAGCTACCAAATATTTGGTGCAACAAGTCTTTGTTATCTTATAATCTGATATAGTTCCAATGTATTTGGTGAAAAGGTTTGGTGATTTACAACACCAATTATCCGTTATTGATTAGAAGATGCATTGGAATTATATTACTAGATTATAAGATAACAAAGACTTGTTACACAAAATATTTGGTAGCTCAAAAAGAACTATAATTTGACTCTTACTTACCGATATAATTTTTGAAAAGTACGAAAAGATGATACTTCGAAGTTAACAATCAGTTTGTTACACTAAATAACAAGCTTACCTCAGGCGAAACTACTGACTTTTCAAAGCAAGTTCAAATATAAAACAGTACTTTAAAATCTCGTTAGATTTCAGAAATGTCTAACCTTAGGCTCAAGTGTCCATAGCTTTCACTTAAGAGCACAGATAAAACTCGCCAGCCCCTGGGACGAACACTTTAAGTTTCATATCTATAGTGAAGGAGATATCATGCATCCTTTCGTCGAGTTGTGTAATGGGTAAAGAGAGGAGATTCGACCAGTTTAAATGATGGAGCAGGAAACAATTAAATTAACGCATTAGCAGAAAGAACATGTATATAACACTCTAAATTAAATGCGGTACAAATCTAAATTTTGATTAAAATTAACTTCAAATTGTTTAATAGATTCAAAATTCTGAATCCAAATTATAATAACATATAAATATGTCTTTTAGAATAATTTTTATCTAACTATAGAGAGTGCACTTTTTTAAGAACAGCTCATTTGTTGAATCTACTGAACTCCAACTCAGTAAGATTTTACAATATAACTAAGATATAGTTACAGTCTTGTTAAGACTGATTTCATAGTCGATGAAACGAACTTTAATATATACATATAAGTTTTATACATGTTTTCTGAATATCATATTAAATTAAAAGTTACTTTTTTCTGTGACACACGATGCTAGCGAAAAATAAGCTCTTCATAATAGCTTTTCTACTCAATACGTGTTTATTGAGTTATTCATCAATTTTCATCAATTATTATTTGTCATGAATTTCTGCCCTATATTATATTTGTAACAAAATATATACTACTTCTAATAAAATTGTATCAAACACAAATATCGCTCAAAATTTGAATTGTTAAATTCACAAATTTACAAATTGGACATGCGCAATAAAAGACAAAACTAAAAATGATGTATTGTGATGGATGTAAATGATCTGTGATTAATAAGTGAATATTACACTGGCGGGAAAATTAACACGTTTGATTTTGCTTGACCAGTGTTGATCATCTGCTAAAATTCACACTTTTTGCATGATATTTGACATCATTATCATCAATAAATGTATTGCTTGCATATTAAATGGAATCATAATCTTTAGCGATATATAATAGATATCTGAGATGCAGAATTGTTTAATATGACGAGCAGATTTGGTTGCAACTTCGATATCCATGGGTGTCGTATTTTATTGTATATTTGCAATTAACCCTTGTTCTACGGAGCGATTTTCACAAACATATTATACGGAGGGGGGTTGTTGCAACCCCCCCCCCCCTAAATTTTTCATAGCGAGTCCCCATGGTATCAGTCCCTTCTTTCCATTGATACCAAAATCAAGGTCATCCGTAAATGTATAACGTCACTGTGACGTCAAAATTACCAAAATGTGAAAAATCAGCATTTGTACGGAAAATATAGGCAAAAATCAAATTTTTCTAAAAAATCACAGGAATATACGATTTTCATGCGGTTGTTTGCTAAATATTGTAGAAAATTACTAGTTTTACCTAAATACCAAGTTTGAAATGGATATCTGCTATATAAATGACTAAAAATGTACTTTTTAGAATCACGGAGTTACACCAACCCCCTGACCTCCTAACTTTGAGCGGACACTGTATCATTGTAATATTGAAAGATTTTAGCAAATTATATTATTTGTGTTAAGAATTTTTTCCATCAAATAACTAATATCACAGGACACAGGGATTAAAAAAAAACCACAAAATTTGCAATCTTGCAAGTTTTTTTTTTAAATTTTGCAAATGTAAAATTGTGACACTAGACAATAAATTCTCTTACCTGATGTATAATGTAAAAAAAGAGCCGCAGAAGAAACAGCACATGGAAAAGAGAAAAGAAAACACAGTATTATTATATGATTATATTGGTGAAAACATGATAAACTTGACTTTCAGTGAAATCCGAAAGTTGAGGCATTAATACGACTCCGTTGCTTTTTTGAAAGTATAAAAACGTAAATAACAAAACAACAACATGCAAGTCCATGTGAAGAACTAATCATCAGTTTATATAATAAACTGACAGACAGGGATTTAATTCATCTCAAAGTGGGTGAGAAAAATTCTAACCAACTCTTGCTGTTGGTCGATAACAAGGTGAAAACAAAGTATGACATAACAAAACAAACAAACAAAAAACTTAAGAAGCTGCAGTCTTGTGCATGAGGCGTCTAAAGAGACGACGGAATGTTATGTTTACTGCAGTTTTGCTTACTTACACCAAGAAGTTACCATGTCAGAATATCACACTTTTTGGCGTACATAAGGAATAGAGTCTCTATTATATACATGAACCATGTTCATGATCAATTTCAAACTGGGGTCAACAGACTACTTCAAAAAAGTTATATTAAGTTATATATTACATCATAATTTTGTAATTTCTGCCCAAAGCGACTGAACACTACGACAACGAGATCTGTATTGCCAGTTTTTAGTATCTACATTCCTTTTTACCCGTCTAATTACTAACATTATCATTTGTAAAATTTACGTGTATAGTGAACATTCCATCAAGGCAAACATTGCTACTTTTTTGTAAAAAAAATAGCCATTGTAATGTTTATGTTTTATATTTCACTGCACGATCTCAAGTCTGCTCTGATGGCTCAGTGGATATTCTCGTGCTTCGTAAAGCATGACTAACCCGAGCCAGAAATAATGATTCGAATCTCCATAAATGCAGTGGAAACTATATGTCCCTTTTCATGATTAAATTTAATTCTTATTCGCATTTTTCTGAACAGTTGATGTTATTTAGCCTTAAGCATGAAACTTTACATCGTAATTTATTGTTCTCTGATGCGTGTAAAACCTCATCTGACAATAATGCATTGTTTCAATCCCTCACTATTTGCATGTACCTTCTTGATCAAGTTTGACGAATGCATATATGTGTCTATTTCCGTCGTGTTACAAAGTCGGTGCATAATGCGCTGCTTTCCGACATAAGCAATATACACGGATGGAACACCTGTCACTCTATAGTGTGTCCTTTAAAAAAGGGACTATAAGAAATCCTACTTTTTATCAGATATTTTTATATTTGGTTATAGTTCATCTCAAATAAAAATGTACATCAGGATGCCATTACAGTTCACGAATGAAAGTTGTCTATATAATGCATGTTTTTGTAATAATATTTCATTATGAACAAACCAAAATAATCACAGGGAGTCATAAAGCAGGAAAGTGTTTTACAAATCAACAACCAATATCTAACAGTTTAAGGCAATAAAATTTAATATTGCTTCTTGAAACGACCTCTATAAATAAATCACTTAGTATCAAGATAAACAGGATATACATGTATTATTTGTAAAACAAAACATATCAAAATTACAAAATTGTTTATCTCAATTTCAGTTGTTCTTTCCGAATGCCATATTCACAAGAAATAGGAAGGAAGAGAAGACTCTTTCCTATCAATTTATTGAAACTATATATTGAAACCGAGTGCCTTAATCAATATTTTACAATAAAGGAACCTCGATTGTACTTCAGTTTTACATAACGAAGCTTCGGTCATGCAGTTGATCTCATTCAAAGCCTCCATCATTAAATGCAGTATATCCTTAAAATTATGTTGTAACACTGTTCCTATTTCTCAGGGGGAAGTTTAGTATTACCTTAATACCATTGGTGTACTGAGGGACAGTTCATCTATACTCGTCTTGTTGTTTGGCGACTATGTTGGACCAGGAAAGTTGAGAATCTCAACTTTCCTGGTTGGACACTAAGGTTTGTTCTACTCCTACCAAATAAGTGTTTTTGATGTCTATATGTCCAATATTACCATACCGGGTTAGTCTGGGTTGTACAGTGAAGTATAGGCTAACAACTCTCACGCAACATTAGATTCAAGCTTTATTCTTAATCAATCCTATTCAATAATTACTAGTCTCTTACACAACACAAAACCACCAGTTCACAATGTTGTAGAATATAAGGGACCTTGTATGGATCTCGTAACAGAGTCTGATTGCTTACTACATACTTCAAGGTTTGTAGAGTATAGTTGAGATCTACAAATGTCTCTTTGTAATTGTACATTCTTTTTAAACACAGCACCCTATAGATTCTTTTGCCGAACTAATCCATTGCTATTCGCGGGACAGGGCAATTATGGTAAACCTGTTATAGGCCTACACATGGTATTATTACAATGGAAAAAAAAAACCCTTTAATTCAAATGCGAGAACATAAAATATTTGCGTTTGGCTTGCCATAATTTAATGGGCTCAATTGTATCACGTTTTCTTTTCAAAGTAACTATGATAGGGCATGTTACTTATTACACAGAATTGATCTTTACACTTCTTCCAGAACAATTTTCTGATATACAAAAGATAACAATCGTTTTACGTATTAAAAGCATGTAAAGTAAGAACTGGTGTCCAAGATGTTTCCAAAAATCAAATATGGTATGATAGTAATTTCACAAAAAATGTTAAATCTAAAATGCTATAAAAATAGATTCTTTAATCATGCATTGTAAATTTTCCTTTAATGCTATTTGTCGTAAATAAACTGAAACAGATAACTAATTTGCACTAGATTCAGATTTATATTCAAACTGAGTCATGTTTTTGTCATCTTGATTTTTTAATTCTTAACCTGCAATTATCATCTTCCTAATGATGTCTTGTAACTCCATATCATTAGAATCCAACCCGACATATGAACTATATTTTCACATTAAAACATTCTATATTGCTCCCAAAAATGCAATTGTCATCTTTCTAAGTCATGTAACTCCTTTTCATTAGAATCCAACCCGACAAAAAAAAACACTATGTTTTCAAATTGCAAAACATTCTATAGTTGCTTCCAAAAAATCTCAAAATCTATATATTTTTCAACAGTATCACATCCCTTTTTACAAAACCCGTATTTCCCGTCATCCCAATAACATCACGCTATAAATAATCTGACAAATTTTCATCGCTTCTCCTAATGCATGGTAATACAATTATGTCAAACCCTCAGTAAAGCAGGCAATTGTATAGTAACACACACAGGCAATGGGTAAAAAAATACATGTATTGTAGTTTCTATTGCAGCTACAATGCACTGTAACCTTTGGTATTTAAGAACGCGCATGAGGGTTGATGCTGCCTGCACGAGTCTTCGTGATGGGTAATATGGCTATGCCACAACGTATGCAGTATGGATAGATGGTGAAATATTATGGAGGAAACCTGTATGCAGTAGTGTATTTTGCTTAGTACATCTACTTAAAGATTGCGAACGTAAAATTACTCAAAATTTATACCCCAAGTTCTATCCGTTAGTTTTCTATTTCGATTATGTAGCCCCTATTTTTTAAAATTCCGTTTAATTAATTGGCACTTATAACATCTTCTTAGTTATTTTCAAAGATGCATAAAAAAAGACCCACTGGAAACAAATATTTATTATTGTCCTTAAATTTACTACATATCTTACAGACTACATGCGTGAAAGTATTATTAAATGTTATTCCTATTTTCAAGCCTTGGAACATTACTTCATTTCTTTTACAATATATCAACGTATCATAATTGATTTAGTGAGAATTGCTACAATTATGAAAAATGAAATCATTGTACTAACTACACTGACATGACTGATTACGAGTATAATGTACAATGACTAATGTTATAAGGAATGCATGATGATAGTTGTTTTAAAATCATTATTTTATGTTCAGTCCGCTAAATTGTATGTTGTTATTCTTTTTATTATGTTTCAACATAGCACAATTTATTAGAAAAGGATGGATAAATTCATGAAAAGTGAAATAGTTCATTTCATCACAATTACATTAAGAGCTGGGCACCCAGACTGAGTTTCTTTAATTAATACAATTTATTTCTGAATTGTCGTAAAAGTTGTATGTTATGAAATTAAATTGTATCATTATTGGTTGTTTGTCTTTCCGTCGATGCCACAATTCATATTGTATAGATACACATCGAGTTGTATTTTTGACACATTTCATTTCAATTTCATGAAATGTAATATGAACTGCTCCTTTTTCAAATGATTATTTCTACTCTTTCCTTGGTATTATTTTACACTACTCCACAATTATTGTAACATGGATGGATATTATATAAATCATATGCTACCATATTCCGTTGTATTTTGATAATACTCGACAGTGTTGTTTTTAATATTTCGCTGCATATGTAAAACCTTTTTAAAGCTGAATTCAGACTCGACGCAAACGCAAACGTACGACGCACCGAGCATGTGTAGATTGTATTTTCGAGCTGAAAATTTAATGCACACATGCTCCGTGCGTTTCAAAACGCAATGCGTCACGAGTATGAATTCAGCTTAAGG
>JXSR01S072725.1:0-12576 GCA_000969725.1 Ophiothrix spiculata
AGGTCGAATTTCTAATTTCATCAGAAACGTTACCTTTGAAGTGTATTCTATCATATTAATCAGGTTCCATCATCCAAAACACAAGACAAATGTTTTAAAAATCGAGATAAAAACCTTTTTTTCATTCCAGTTTTACCAGTACAGAAACTTTAAACTCTTATTTTCTCAAACTATAGTTTTCTGAATCAGCCCGTTGCCTTTTACCAATTTGGATGTAACTTTGCAATCGAACATCCAATAACCAAAAGCAAGGTGTCATTTTAAAGCTGAAAATCTAATCTTGCATCAGATGAGGCCAATCAATCAATTGTCATTTTGGGACCCTTAAGGTACCTTTCGATATGACGGGTCACATATTGTTCATGTAAGTAGTATCTGCATGATTTTCCACAAAGTGAAACCAAATGCAGCTGTGTACTTTTGGTGTGACTCAAGTTGACCCAAATACCCCAATTTGAGCCCTGGGCTGATGATGCCAATGCATTTGGCAGTAAAGGCAGTCTGGTACTTCCCCTCTATATATCTTTGGCCATACATGATGTGAAAACATTTTGTTGAAGATTTTTAGCAATGTTTCATATTCATTTTTAACAACTTGATATATTTTTCCTTAAAAAACATGAGAATCCTGGGGGGGGGGGCACCCAACTTTGGTTTTGGTAGGGGTGTGCCCCGATATCTGAAACCCTAGTCTAGGGAACGGAAGATTGACTCTAATAAGGTGGTCTAGAGAACTGAAGGGACCAAAAAATGACCCTTCAGAACTAATTTTTTGGGAAAATTTGGGCTCTGGAAGCAAAAATTTTCAAAATTTTGCTTGAATGGGGGTCTTGGGAACAAAAAATGAGGCTAGGGAACTGAACATTTTTGAAAATAAGGCTTGCGAACTAAAGGTTGTGCTTGAAATGAGGGGTCTAGTGAGCGGCAGACAAGGCGTGAAAAGGGGGTCATGAGGGCCGCACATACCCGTATCACCTGAGCCCCCCCACCCCCGGGATGAGAATCTGCTAAAGTAGAACCACATATTCAAGTTCTAATAAGAACAGGGCATTTGTAAAGAAGCCGACACCATTTCAATCAACAATCTATTATGTTTTCAAACCTAAATAGCAAGGTGTACCTACAGTGCATACATTGCACACGCATTGGTGTTACACTCAGACTTGTATGAAGCATTGCTGACCAAAATTAACAGTTTCTCATTTTGTGATGTCAAGCAGTTGTTCATTTGAGTGCAAGAAAGTCGTATCTGAAATAGCTGCCATTTGTAATAAATTTGGATTGCACACTTTATAATCTCCAGTCTTGGGTCAGTGGTTCTTGAAATGGAACCATTTCAAGAACCACTGACATAAGATACAGGAGTTTTGAGGGATTTTTCACATTCTTGTGACAAGGCATAAATTAAATATAACTTAGGGCAGCCATTGCAGATAAGACTTTCTTGCATTCAAATGACGAGTTCATTTGTTAAAAGTGGCAAGTGTCTGTAAACTGGATTGTATG
Organism: Ophiothrix spiculata; assembly: GCA_000969725.1. NCBI lineage: Eukaryota > Metazoa > Echinodermata > Ophiuroidea > Amphilepidida > Ophiotrichidae > Ophiothrix > Ophiothrix spiculata. The sequence goes on from JXSR01S072725.1 coordinate 1,507, forward strand.
ACACATTATACCACCCAATAATAATGTTTTGGCAACCTCCCCCTTATAAAAAGGAACATGGCTTTCTAGATGAAATTCTAAGCATTAGTTTCATTAACGTTTCAATATTTATCCTTTCTTAGTACAATTTTTGCTGCTGTTATGCTGCCATAGAATATTCAGCCATAACTCGTAATAACAAGGCCATATGGCACAATCTGTCCCAGCCAACAGAACAAAATGAGGCCCTCATACTTAAAGCAAACCTCTAATATGATAATAAAATGTGATCTACTCCCATGAAACCCGTACAAAGTCGCCAGGAGTTACAGCCCAATGAACATACCATTAATCATGTTGACAAGTGATACATAATTTTAAAGCGTGTAATTTCAGCATTTTTAATTTTGGCAAATAAGAAATTGATTTACCTGACTTTGTACGGGTTTTGTGGGAGCGGATCACAAATGTTGTACTGAAATGTATAGCCATATGCAAATGAGTACACTGTCTCTACACTGTGTTGTGATAAGTGAATGTGTGAAATTTAAGACTGAACAATCTTCCATCCTAAATCCTTGTAGTTGGTTAAAACAACTACCGTACTACACTACACAATGATGACAAATTATGCTGAATACCATGATGGCCAATCATGTGGTCACTGCTTATTACGCTCCATTGACCATGTGAGCTGCGCAGTTTGACATAAATGCATCAGTTCGTCATCTGAGCACAAGAAAGTCATATCTGCAATAGCTGCCTTTTGTCATTTATTTGGATTGTACACTTGGGTAAGTGGTTCTTGAAATGGTTCTTCATGTGACACCGTAACATGGAGAACCATTTCAAGAACCAATGACATAAGACAGTGAAATTTTGAGAGATTTTTCACATTCTTGTGACAAGTTGAAAAATAAATATAACTAAGTTAGGGCAGCCATTGCAGATACGACTTTCTTGCACTCACATGACGAGTTATGGCATGCTTCATCAGTTATAATCAGTTGCGAAATCAAACAGGCATTCAACAATTAACAGTTTGTGAGAGTGTAACGCAAGGCTCTAAATTTTGGTGAACACAAATCAATTACTTTTATAACAGGTTGACCCACATCCACTTGATTCTTAACAGGATCATATTTCCATCTGTTCATCATGTGGTACTGGTACTCTTTAGCCAGGGCAACCTTCGCTGAGTATGTATATATATTAATTACCATACATAGGTTTTTACTTGGTATATTAAACCAATATTGACTTCTTAAAAAACTATTGTCCCAAGGTGATCCTCAGACCTTATTAGGCCTACTATTTTCAATAGGCCTATTATACCTATGATAGCAATATTATCAAGGGATGGTTATATTTTTAAAAAGTAAAAGGGTAGTCAATATTTGCTTTATATACCAAGATTATTTTGAGCAGGGCAAAAGTTTGAAACTATACTGCTTTGCTAAAATCAACCTAGAAGTGGTATATAAAGTGAATGAACAAACCAATGGTTAGGTTGAAGAACCACACTGATTATAAACCATTTGAAAAAATGTTCTTCAGAAGTGACCTCACAGGTCAGAAATCAATGTAAACCAATAAAAAGGCTTTTTAAAAGTGACCTCATTGAGGACAAAGGTCAATGCTTAAGTTGCAAGATGCACTCTGTCCCTGGGTACTGAGGAAGTGACAGTTCATATTTCCTCTCCAAATCTGCGGGTACAAATCTTCCTCCGAGAAAGTGGTACTTTCCTTTGAAGAGTTTCGCACATTTCTTGGGCGCTGTCAAGGAGATGAGCAGTTCAGGTTGAAGACCGTTTGGGTCGCCATTTTCTACATCCCAACCTGGAAAGAAAAGTCATGATACTTTTAAATAAACATGAAATTGGAAAATAGCAATATATGTTATTCCAAGGGGAGGGGGATGGCACCCAACTTTGGTTTTGGTAGGGGTGTGCGGTATCTAAAACCCTAGTCTAGATAATGAACAATTAGCTCTGAAAAATGGCTCTATAGAACTGAAAAGACCCAAAATAACCCCTGAGTACTAATATTTGGGATTAATTTGGGCTCTAAAAGCAAACATTTCTAAATTTTGCTTGAAATAAATGTGTATGGAACTAAATTTCCAAAAATGAGGCAAGAGAACTGGACAATTTTGAAAATAGGACGTGTGAACTCAGGATTGTGCTTGAAATGGGGGTCTAGCTAGGGAACAGCAGACAAGGCAGGAAAAGGGACGAGGGCCGCAGATATCCGTATCACCTTTCTCGGTCAGTGCCCCCAGAATGTTATAATGACAATTGATCAATTATTAAAGGGGCATTGGACAAAATTTCGACATTTTATTTTTTTATGATTTACACTTCATATGCTTGAAAATAACAGTCAATTACCAGTTACCAGGAAAATTTTGATTAAAACCTTCACAAAAGTCAAAAATTTGAATTTCATTTCATTTGTTGATCTTGAGTATGAGGCTATTCCCTATTAAAACGTATTTATTGATGCTATACTATCAAGAAAGGGCCAAAGATTCGTTTGTAAAATATTTCTTTCACATCATAGATTTCAGATAAATCAAAAGAATTATAAAGTTTGCATTAGATCTCCAAAAAAAGGCCAATTTAAAAAATTTGAACTATAGAGGGCAGTATTTATCGTTGTCGACAATGATAATTAAGAATAAAAGAATATTGAAATATTTTGATATATAGGGATTAAATTTGACAATGAAACTTTGCAAGCTGTCATTATTACTGCTAATACTTCAAATGATGCAAAAATTTCAAAATGTTTGGGGAAAAGTTTGGGGATGCTGCTGAACTTGTTCAATGCCCCTATAATAACATTGGGTTGAAACCAGGCAACATCAAGTTGTATTAAAGGTCTAAGTTTACGAGAAGCTAATGGATCGATAGACCAGACTCAGTGGCATTCATATTCTGCTATGGGTATCAAATTAGGGATATTCTGATTTTTCACAATCATGCATTGAATTTATATTTTGTTCAAATGCTCGAATATCAAAAGCAGCTAGGCACTTTCTTTGTCCGTTTGTGTTTGTTAGTATTAGGGCGGTTGGCATCTACGAGCATTCGAATGACTGCACTCAAAATTGATTTGATGGGGCTCAAGTAAAGCAATATACCATCCCCCTAAATCTGAGCCCTATGGAAGACGATGCCACTTGGCAGCATACGCAGTGTGAAATCTGCCCCCAAAGTAAAAACGCAGTATGTGCACTTAAACATAAATGTTCACTTCAATTCATCCCCATGCCAAAAAAGTTGTATGTACATTTGTTTGATATAGTAGGTACTGCCTTTAGTTGTGAAAGCTCACTTTTGCAGGAAGTAACTTGCAATTGATCTGTAATACACATACTGCATTTTTACTTTGTTGGGCAGAAATACACATTCTACATTTGATAAGTAGAGCTCATAACGTGAATTTAGAGGAATGACCAGACTCGGTGCCAGAGGTAAAACTTGAACCGTTCTCAGATCTTCCCTCTCAGTGACCTACACAACCTCTCTACATGCCCAGCGCGCAAAGGATGCTGTTGGACACTGGTTGGGTATAGGACAAGACACTGAAATCAGGGCTAACGTTGGGGATCAAATTGGGGCAGATTTTGCCGCTATATGCAATGCATGAATATTGAAAACATGCGCTCTCAATTTTGAAAGTGGTAGGTATGTCAGGCGTGAAGCGCTGAAATGGAGGTCATGTGAACTGATTTTCTGTACAAAATCGGACCGTTGAAACTGATTTTTGGGGTCTAGTGAACTGAAATTTTGGCCAAAAATAGCCTCCTGAGCTGAAAATTTTCGCATTTCCGGAGCAATTTTGCCAGTTGGACCGGGCAGTTGGAGCTAAAATTGTGTAGTTTTCCTCAAAAACGGGGTCAAAAGAACTGAAATTTTGCCAAAAATAGCCTCCTGAGCTGAAAATGTTCGCATTTCCGGAGCAATTTTGCCAGTTGGACCGGGCAGTTGGAGCTAAAATTTTGTAGTTTTCCTCAGAAATGGGGTCAAAAGAACTGAATCACGCTGGACATATATATCCTGCCCACATATGTGAGTGCCCCCCCCCCCCCCCCCGGGGTATCTCCTGCTTACCATGCGAGTGCAAGAAAATCGTATCTGCAATGGCTGCCAAATGTTATTTTTATTTAACACCTCACTAGAATCTAAATAGTCCATGAAAAATTTCTCTCCCATTTGTTAGTGGCTGTGGAAATGGTTCTCAGCTGATCAAAGAACCATTTGAAGAGCTACTGACCTGAGACTGGGCGTTATACATTGTGCAATGTAAATTCATGGAAATTGGCACCTATCGCAGATATGACATTCTTGCACTCGCATAACGATCTATGGTTCACACTTACCTGACGGTATGTCAATACTGCAGATTGGAATAGTTAATTCTTTTAAAATCGGGATCACTTCTTTGAAAGGCGGTCGAAGGTCTCCCTTGAAACTAAAACCAAAGATGGCATCAACACAAAAATTATAGGCCTGGTCAATAAGCTGATGTGAGGGTAGATGGTTGAGGAAGGGGATGTCCATGAGTTCACACTGTCGTGTCAAGTTTTTGAAGAGTTGTTTGTCGCTACGCTTTGGGTAGTAGACTGAAGGGAAGTAACCCTGCAAATTAACAAGCAGAATAAAATCAAATTAATACGGTTAACATTCTTACTGATTATCCATAAAACTTAATTTGCAGAGATTGTTAGGTTTTTTTTTCTCTAGGATACTCAGTGCCACTCACTGACAAAAATACTATTAACACAAATACTTACAAATAATTTAAGATGCCTCGCACACACCAACCCATCTCCACCATTATTCCCAGGACCACAACATATTAGTACTGTAGGATCGTCGCTATTCTTCAAGCTGCTAACAGGATAGGATTGGGCTATTGCAGTGGCGCAACTAAGGCCAGCTAATTCCATTAATTGATCTACGGAATAGTTGTACTCATTAAACAATTCTTGATCTATCTTCTGCGCCTCTTCTTGACTGTAGATGGAGAAACAGAAAAGAAAGTGGAAAGTTAAGAGTTATGAACATATTCATGTCAACTGAAAGGTACACTCTTAGACTTAGAAAGCCGGGATCAAATATGAGCGTATCCTGATTCCGGATCAAAAATATGATCCCAAAAAGGATCAGATTGATCGAAAAAGGATCAATTTGATCCAAAAAGGATCAGATGTGGTCCATTTCGGATCATATTTTGATCCGGAATCAGGATAAGCTCATATTTGATCCTGGCTTTCTAAGAGTGTACTTTGACTGAAAACTACAACAATCTACATCTAAAATCTTTGAAAAATGTGTTGGGACACTTGCGTATATTTGACAGTAATAATTTGCATAAGTACTGTGATTTTTACACGTTATTTTTTGAACAATCTTCAAGTTGTATAGTTCTTTAAGCCTGCATCTTCCCCTCCACCCCACCAAACAATGTTGAGAGATGTTATAGCAAATCTTATAACATAGCATCATTCAACACTGAAGTGATAGAGAGGGAGCTCAAATTAAAACATTGCCATCAACTTAAGTGTCCCAACAATTTTTTCAATGACTATAGCTGGTCAAGTGCTATTGCTTGGGTATACACAATTTGCCGGGAAAAATGTGAGTAAGGCTGAAAACATTGTTGGCCTCCAAACAAAATTTTCGCTACCAAACATTTGGTTGTGACGTCACCAAATATTTGCCATCGAATTTAAAGTATGAACCGGAAACAAACATTTGGTGCAATGTAAATTATATTGGAAATTTTATTTGGTCTCAATTCAGCGTTGAAGTTATTTTATTTGGAATAACTCGTCATTTTGACGTCACAACCAAATGATTGGTAGAGGAAATTTTGTTTTGAGGACGATTATTTTTTCTCCCATATTGGTTGTGTTGTGGTCGAGTAATTCTAGTGCGTGACCAGAATGCAGTGCTATGTCAGGCGTACTCACAGGTACCTACCTAACCCAAATCTTAAAAGTGCAATAGTCCATTGTCCTATCTGTACTTTCTTCAATCTATCGTTGTGAAAGCTAAAGGTTTGGGAATTGTCTTTACAGGACATTGCAAGAAGTTGATAAATTATGTCTACTAGCAAGCACATACGCATCTAATCGTCGGCAACATCACATACTGACGTATCTGCAAAATACACATTTTGAGAAAACGGCTTTGAAAAAATCGCAAAAACAAAAGTCTTGTACAGGGAATAAAAATACATAAGCGTAATCAAATGTATTCAAAAAGTAGGAAGTATTCAATAATTTAAGTTTTGACAGTTTTTTAGTTGATATTTTAACTCAAAGTAGTGTAATTTGGATGAAAATCGAATACGTCAGTATGTGAAATGGACAAATGTCACAAAATTAGTTTTTGGGAATATGCCGTGAATACGTCAGTATGTAAAATCGAGGCAATCCTAATTTCACTACGAAATTGGGAATACATCCCGCAGATACGCCTGTATGTGAAACACTTGGGCAAATACGTCACGCGGATACATCACTATATAAAATGGCAAATACTTAAAAATACAGACACGACAATTTGGGCTTGCGCATTATAGATTTTTGTCAAATACGTCTATATGTGATATCATGCGACAAAATTAGTTAATTGATATCTAATTAGTTAATCAATTTTGTGTTCTGAAATTCTGGTCACATATAGAGGACATTCAAATATTCCTGTGCCAAATTTCACAAAACCCTCAACATATCAGATACGCCATGATGTGGCCGACGTAAGAAGTTGATAAATAATGTCTACTAGCAAGCACATAATGTTAGAATGCCACCAAGTTGATGTCATCAGAGTGAGAAATTGGATCTTCACTTTCCTGCTGACCGTGTGCATAAAACTGTCAAATGTAAGTCAACTTTCTGAAAAAGAAATCTCGGAAAAAGTATACTTTAGGTCCCAGATACTGGTACACAAAATTTGGACAATACTGGATATCCAAAATTTTCCAGTATTGTCCAGTTCTAGTTAAGTTTTTGTATTCCAGTATTGTTGGTGAAAAACACTTGGTATATACCAGTATTGTTCAGTTCACATCAATATTCCAGTATTGTTGGTCAAAAATACTTTTTAATACTATATATTAACAGTTTTGATTAGTTTTGGTCAATATTCCAGTATTGTTGGTCGAAAATACTGGTTCATATCGGTACTGAATTTTTTTTCTAATTTTTAACAGCAAGTATTATACTCCGGAATCGTAACATAAAATTTTTAGTTTTTATTGCAACTTTTATTATGAAATTTAAAAGCTGTGTTGAGTCTGACAAATTATCACTATTAGTCTGTAATGATGAAATAGCAGGGTCGACCTGATAAAAGGCCCTCTTATCTAACCGGTAATTTCCCCTCATTCTGACCTCAGCGACCCTAGGCTACTTTTGTTACATCTTGTGTGCGGAATGTTCTTGTTTTTACTCAGTTGTTTCCTGAATGACCCCCCACCCCCAATTTTATGAGGTACCCTTAACCTGAATACTACTAGTACTAGGCCACTACCTCCAACCTGAAGAAGGCACAAACCTGCAACAATGCATAGAAAAGACTCATCCTATCCGAGAGTTTAAATCCCTCTTATCTCTTGATCTGGCCCTGATTAGTTGGTAAGAATCAAGAAAACAATAATTATTTGATAAATGGAACAAAATTGGTGATTGTTACCTGAATTAGACAATTTTTAGCATTTAACAATACCGGAACATCATAAGCATTGACCAATACTGGAATGAAATGTGTGTACCAGTATTTAATAAAAATTCAACAATACTGGAACAAAAACACTCTCAGAATTGTTCAATACTGGAACGTCCCAGAATTGACCAATACTGGTAGATACCAGTATCTGGGACCTAAAGTATACTTTTTCCGAAATCTCAATGACCAGTGAAGCCTTATGCCAATTCAACAATTTTTGCCAAATTGAAACAATGCTGCCACCCTCCATTTGCATAATGCTGCACAATCCCCATCCCATTTGCAAAATACTGTCACCCCTCCCTTTGCATATTAAATGCTGCACAATATGCCGCCACCCATCCCTTTGCACAATGCTGTCCAATCGCATTCCTTTGTATAATGCTGAAAGTTTTTAGGAAAAGATTGGGCATTTAAAAGATGAGACGTTCAAGTTCTGGGAAAAATAATTTGTAGCTTATAGTTTAATTTAAATTCATACACTCTGCGTTAAGTACGCTTTGAAATTGTAAATCTAATTGGGCAGTTGGTAACTTATACGCATTCATTAATCTCAATAATTGTACGATGCGTATCGCGTAGTGCATTGTACAATTCATTGTACGCGTATGCGTAAAAAGCTCGCGCTGGTATGGCAAGTGTCATTTTAAAAGAAAGGTAAATCTAAATTACAATGATTAACATGGGACGATGGATGGTTGTATTTTCTATGTTTTATTGAAATAGCAAACACATCTTTGCAAAATAATGCCGTTTAGTTTCTTTACAATTATATTCTAATCACTGTTCAATGTTGTGTATGAATTAGATTAATAACTGCTCTTTACTTGGTGCTCGTGAAATTGTACAAAAATAATGCACCTTGTGCTGAAGTCGGAGTTGTCCAACTCACTCGGCTGCGCCTCGTGAGTGCGGACAACTCCAACTTCAGCATGCGGTGCATTATTGTTGTACAATTTCACTCGCGTCAAGTAATACGCAGTTATTATACTGCAGGTAAAACTTAAGTCTGAACAATTTCTGACCCATTTGAATAAAAATGGCATCAAAAATGTACAACAACAGCATACACATTGTTTAAAGCAATATTATAAAGTGATAAATTGAAGCGCCCCCTGTCACATATCATTTTTTATTTTTTAGCTTATCGGTTTTGTTTTTGGTAGATATTAATATTCTTTAGACGATTTGGCTTAAATATGCTTACTTTTTCTGTTATGGCCATTTGTTGAATTAAATTAACAGATTCTACATGTAGTAGTAGTACAGGAAAGTACGCAGGTGCACTTTATCAAGTTTCCAGTAGTAAAAAAGGTTTTTGACAAAATATACTTTTTTAGATAGACACATTTCTTCATTTTAGGTTGTTTTTACTCAAAACAATTTTTCACCAATCTTATAGTATTGCTTTAAGCTAGGTATTCAATTAATTCAATTTTTACATTTGATATTTTCCATTTTAAAATCTAATCTAAAAAAAATGACTAAATTCACACCAAATTATCTATATAAAAGCTTCTAAGTGTTTCTATGGTAACTTCCCTGGACAAAATCGAGTACAAAGATAGTACAACATTCCTAAGGTGCACATTTGGAACACAATTATAGTACAGTTTTAGTACAAATATAGTACAAATTTGTGTACTATAAATGTACTCAAATTGTACTTAAATGATGTTCCAAATGTGCACCTTAGGAATGTTGTACTATTTTTGTACTCGATTTTGTCCAGGGTTAGCTCATTTACCAATTGTAAAATAAAACAAATCTTTAATGTACAAGATGGGAGTATTTAAAGAACTATCATGATAAGTGATAAAAACATGATGGGTTATATATACATGCCCTTTTGTATTAAAAAATGATTTTTTGGTAAACTTTAACATTTACACACATCAATTTGCTATTTAAGACTTGAACTATTTTTATTGGATAATTTTTTACATATTTTTCTTCATAAAATGCATGACTGTATTATTTTTCTCAAAATCTGTGTAAAATATTACTGGAAAGTAGATATAATATGTTCTAAAAGCTTCTAAGATGGGCATTAAAGAAAAAAAAAAATACCAGCAGGCAGATCTTTCAAATAGGGTTTGTTGGTCAGGTGATTTTTGTTTTTGTTTGTTTTTTGGAGATTCAAAAAGACCATAAGCACAAGCCCCTAAAAATACCTTCCATATATATTTGTTTTATGAGGTTTAACTTGGTAAAAAGCACACTGAAGTCTTTGGTAGTGTGTTCTAAAATACCCATTTTTTCATTATTGGATGAAACGAAATTAGTGGTGCAATTCATGATTCTGATGTGACGAAAACCTCACATTTTTTTCCTAGCTAAATAAAAAGAAGAGTACAACATTAATTAATTACTACTGTGTTGTAATTACTGTCGCACATTGATAAGAAAATTATTTTTTATAAGGTTAACGTTGTAAAAAGCACACTGAAGTCTTTGGTAGTGTGTTCTAGTGTTTTACTCACTTTTCTCGAAAATGCAAGCACATTTGAAAGAATGGTTTGGGATTATAACATTTACCAGTCAAGGATTCTTACCAGCTAAATCATCAATTTTATTACAGGTGGCCTTGAGAATGAAAAGCGGATCATGAATTGTCCCTTAAAATATTATTGTTCTACCATATCCAGACAATTTGCTCTTGGAACTTTTTCAAGAAAAATTTCCACACATATTGTATCATGATAACAAATGTGATGACTCGCCCCGAAAAGGGGGACTTTGCGACAGAACACTTTTCAAGATACAGGTGACAACAGGCAGTAAAAAATAAAGAAAATAATAAGAATTTCCAGCAGATTTTCAGTTGTCAAATTTGATCAACTTGATCAATTTCAACAAGTAAGGAGTCATTTTAAAGCTTAGAAAATGCTGCAACAGATGATATGAAAAAATCAAAATTGATAACACCTTCAAAGTCCCCCCTTTCGGGGTGAGCATCACAATTTTGGATTTCCTAAGTTCACAATTTTGAATTGATGATAGTCACTTCAAATTCAATGGAACAATGTACAATAATTTGCAATTATCCAAAAAATAATGATATTAATCACAGGAGTCACTTTGTACAAGTAACTCTTTTCACAGACAGCAAATTTGTGTAAGACTTTTTCAAATTGGCAAAGGAATTATCCATATAAAGGTTAAAACGAAACGAACGATAAAGGTTAAAGGGGCATTGGACAAGTTCAGCATCATCATCCAAATTTCCCCCAAACATTTTGAGATTTTTGCATCATTTGAAGTATTAGTGGTAATAATGACAGCATGCAAAGTTTCATTGTCAAATTCAAACCCTATATATCAAAATATTTAGACATTCTCTTAT
>JXSR01S072746.1:0-12385 GCA_000969725.1 Ophiothrix spiculata
TAGATGGTTACAGAAATGCTAAGTTGAAATTAAACTTTATAAAATATACAAACATACAATTACACCAGGAAGGGCCCTGTAAACTCAAATATAATTAATGATCTTCATTATACTATCTGGTACAAAATCGAAGAGCTAAAGCAAAGCACTTCTTATAGATATAAAAAGCACATCAAATCTCCAAGGTATAGTGAGTCCTGACATTGGCATAAATAGACGATAGCATGTCACCAGGCAAAGTAGTGGAACTTCCTGCGACAAATCAAGTATTCGAGTCTTCACTTCCTTTCTACAGATTCCATTTATGACCTTGGGGGCTTGATACTACTTTGCCTGTTATGGCCATGCCATTACTCATTTAATGTAAAATGTGAGTATTCTAACAAACAAGGAGATACAATACACGGTATCAAGTGGTTGGACCTTTTGAGAGGTACAACGATTTTTGGATGAAAAATGTAAGGTGGTTCTTTTCAGGGGCTCTGCTCTAAATGCACATTTCATCACTGACAGTCTGTTATATTGTTAATTCAACATCTATGATCCTTTCTTATAATCCCTTTCAAGGTTTTGGATGCATTTTAAGCAAATTCTTGATTTTTAAAAATCTTTTTTCAGGATGGTTGTACTTAATACCCCTTAATCATTTTACTTTAGGTGCATGCACATTTATAAACAAAGGTTTACTCAATACTTCCTTGTTTCCTCAAGACCAGTATCTTTTGTTCACAGTGTCCTCTGTATATCTTGTATATCTTATATATAGGACCTACTGGTATTTGGTTTTGAATACACAATATCAATAAATAGTTTTAACATTTTCAGATGTATTTTTCAATCATGAAATACCCCACTGCATTTTTTCCCAATTTGAACCCGTAAAATGTACAAACTGACTACAAGTGCCAATGTATGAATAGATTCTGTCAGTTCAACCATAACCTTTTCAAGCCAAATACTGCACTGAAATGTCATAAAGTACAAATACACCAGCGAGGGACATACAAGTCACATTTAATCATTTTCATCATACAAACTTGTGGAAAAACAAAGAAATATGGCATGGGGACTTATGTTGTAGACCAAGAAAAGCACATCAAATCTCCAAGGTATAGTGAGTCCTGACATTGGCATAAATAGACGCTAGCATGTCACCAGGCAAAGTAGTGGAACTTCCTTGCGACAAATCAAGTATTCTACTCTCAACTTCCTTTCTACGGATTCTATTTATGACCTTGAGGGCTTGATACTACTTTGCCTGTTATGGCCATGCCATTACTCATTTAGTGTAAAATGTGAGTATTCTAACAATCAAGGAGATCCAATACACGGTATCAAGTGGTTGGACCTTTTTGAGAGGAAAATTTTTTGGATGAAAAATATTGGGCGGATCTTTTCAGGGGCTCTGCACTAAATGCATATTTCATCACTGACAGTCTGTTATATTGTTAACTCATCATAATCCCTTTCAAGGTTTTGGATGGATTTTAAGCAAAATCTTGATTTATAAAAAATATTTTTTCAGGATGGTTGTACTTAATTCCCCTTTATCATTTTACTTTAAGTATATGCACATTTATAATCAAAGGTTTACTCAATACTTTCTTGTTTGCTCAAGACCAATATCATTTGTTCACAGTGTCCTCTGTATATCTTGTATATCTTATATATAGGACCTACTGGTATTTGGTTTTGAATACACAATTTCAATAAATAGTTTATCTTTTTCAGATGTAGTTTTCAATCATGAAATACCTCACTGAATTTTTTCTCAATTTGAACCTGTAAAATGTACAAACTGTCTACAAGTACCAATATGTTAATAGATTCTGTCAGTTCAACCATAACCTTTTCTAGCCAAATACTGCAATGAAATGTCACAAAGTACAAATACACCAGCGAGGGACACGCAAGTCACATTTAATCATTTTCATCATACAAACTTGTAGAAAAACAAAGGAATATAGCATGGGGATTTATGTTGTAGACCAAGAAAAGCACATCATGCCTGCAAGGTAAAGTGAGTCCTGACATTGGCAAAAATAAATGATAGCATGTCACCAGGCAAAGTAGTGGAACTTCCTGCGACAAATCAAAACCCTCAAGATGCATTTGACTTTTCACTTCCATTCTATGGATTTTACTTATGACCCCGAGGGCTTGTTGCTACTTTGCCTAATATGGACAGTGGTGGTTGGACGATCCCTTTTTCCACGCACGGTACCACCGAAATCACAAATTACTGCCTTCAATAAAAATGTACGAGGATGGTGATGATCACATGTTTAATTTTGATTAGAAGATTTATTTGAAATATTTACTAAGTTTGCAAAATATAAAGCCCGAAATCACAAGCTGAATCTTTTTCTATTATAGACCCTATGTGTATACAATCATTATCAAAAATAAATAAACAACCTTTTTGATGCTCATGAGTCACGTTGCACATCATGTTGCAATATCATGCCCGGGGCTAGCTAGCTCACCGGCGCCACAGTGCATGCCGAATTTAGGCTCATGATCATGGTATCATATTTGTTTTGGTATTTGAAAAAAAAACCTATCAATGTTTGTTTTGTTTTTTTAAATATAGATACTAATAAAGAGTCATATGAAAAGAAGGTTTGAGAAGGGGGAAAAAATGAGACCAAAAATCTCTCTGAAGTAAGTTTCGACCCACAAACCTTCCACGTACCAGGCAGTGGCAGTATCCACTCGGCCATGAAATTCAGTTACATACTGACGGGATTTTATAATACTCATGCGTCCGGCTTAAACGAGCCTATTTTCACGATACGAAACGGCAGAGATACAGAGTGCATGTCTCGTATGATGTCACACTATCCGTAATTAAAAATCTGTTTATTTTTCAAAAAAGTCAAAACATCTTGTTGGTTTTCCGAGGTTGAAGTCCCAACCTCAATCGGATTTGGAATCTGCATATTTTTATACGCCAAGTAAGGCATAAAATGAAAATGTTGGAGTTTTAAACTTTGGGATTATAGGCAACTGTAAAATACACAACTGCTTATAAAAACCAAAATTGTTGGGCGGATTTAAGTGAAATTAGAAATTGAAACATTGGTGATCTTAAACATGACAGTGAAAACTAGAATTCAAAATAATCAGATCATGTTCCTTTAACTGACAAAATTTTTTTTAATGGTACCAGTGTTTCAAGATGCTCAACTGGAGTTTGGGTTTTTAAAAGTGGATTCTGACTTCTGGGAAAACAATATAGAGTAAAAGTATGCACAAATGGCTTTAAAATACCAAAAAGTACAAGTATACTCGGCTTTAACCACCAACTGCTCTATATTCAAATTCAAGGACTCAATAATTCAACCGATTCACATCCGATGCAGCAATTCAGCGAATCATGCAAAAGCCCCCGAACCCAGATGAATCTAAATTGATTTTGTATTATCAATTTTTTGCTATGATGAACAGAATATTCAAATACCTGTAATGGCAATGTGGATAATCTGGTTATGAATGTTAATAGTAATAAAATTCATGAAAAACAGACAAGATAAGACAAGTTGTAAAGGCATAGTTAGCAACTGGATTTCCTGTCAAACTGACGCATTGTGAAGATTTGTATCAAAATATTTCTGAGAAAAGTCTATATAACCAAATAGAACTAAATAGAAGGGGAAAAGGTTACAATGTTAAATATGAGTTATCAGGGGAAGTTGATGCCCTATATTAATACATTTAAATATAAATTTCAAAGTAAATATTTTTTCCAAGATGACAAAAGTATGATAAATTTATGTACCTTAAATACCAATTTTGATCCTTTGCTAAAAATCAAGTTCGTCTAAGGTTATTTCTTTTCTGTTTGAGGAATTTGCTATGGGAAAATATCTTTCCATAGGCCAAAAAAAAATTGTTTGGTTGTCTTCCACAAGTTTTTTTGAGAAAGTACGGGCGGTGATTTTTTTTTAAAGATTTTTTTAAATGTAAGTTACACCAAATTATGGCCTCTATAAAGATCCAAATAAGTCTACTGTACAAAAAAATCTCTTTATACAAGTTTAAAACAGTATTAAAATGGAAAAAAAATGAAAACAACAACTTAAACAATATTTTCAAAAAAATCAAAATTCTCAAAGGAAAAAAAAAATTAGGAAATCTGAAAATTAGGTGCGGTATACTTTTGTACAGTAAAAACTTTTTCCAGTTTTGAAAAATAGGAGCGGGCGGTCGAGGACAACCAAACAACTTTTTTTTTTTGGCCTTATAAAACAATACTACAATTTGTCCCACTATATGCTGCCAGACACAAATATATCTGGCATCAGACACCTCAATATGCAGTCAAATGGTTAAGTTTCAAAACTGACCTATATTTTTAAAAATAAAACCAATGAACTCTTATCACACTCTAAGATACCACCACGAATCACACAATAACTGCATCTGAATTCATAATAGTGTGTTCAATCATATCAAAACAACATCTTGTTTACAAGTTTTTTTCCACGCTGAACTTCGCAGGGTTATAACCCAACATTTATTCATTATATGCACCACTTTGCAAATGCCCTGATGGCACACGCCGTGTTTATTTTACCTAAAAATACTTGCATTTGGAACGACCTTTGCCTTGCTTCAAGAAAATCCATTATGCATTTATGCATAGTGATAGATACAAATGCTTGCGACTTGTACTCATATTCTGTTGGGTTTTTTCCCCCTGGTATTTTTAAAATCATATTGTACCTATTCATGTCAATATATTAAACGTTTATTTATCTCACTTTTATATGCTGCATAAATAGTTTTAAATGTAATCACAATCAACATAAGCTTTATGTATTTTACTGATTGCACAAAAAAGGCTAAGACAACCTGATGAAAATGTTGCAATTTGGATCTTGCATTACCTTGAATGTAGCGGTAAAATTAATCAAATTATCTAATAATTATCACTTTAATAGATGAAGAGACACTTCCTGTAAATTGCATTCATAGGAAAAAAATTAAAACTTGATAACGACAGAATCAATTACGCCTACTTCTAAATCAGTGCTAAAATTTTGAAATCCATTAAACCGTCAATGGGTTACTTCTAAAGAGAGTGCCATTTCACGTGAACATCTTGCCTAAAAGTAAAGTGAAGATCTTTAATTACTGTTAAGAATTCTAAAATAAGAAATGCTAATGCGTCAAATTTACCCATCAACTACAATCAAGCACATTTCAATCTTCGATGCCAGATCACTTACAATCACCGAATTGACAGAAATCCTCCAGAATATGCACAATTGTCTTAAATCATTCAACATCTAATTAAAACAAATCATCGCTGTGATCAAAGAAATTCACACTATCGTTTGATTGCTAAAAAGCATGCCATTCACAGGCACATTTTAATCCAATGTCTCTTAAGCATGGTGACATTTAGTGATTTCAACTTAAAGCTTCCTTTTACGTCATACGATCTTGATCTTGACAAACGTGATTTACAGCAGAAAATTTGATTTATATAGCATCTTTATTCTATAACTGATAGTAACCTTCTTTTTTTTCCTTTTTCAACAATTAATGCAAGGCAGTGCAAGGAAAAATCCCTGTTTTTGATTGAATAACTAATTATTATTCAGTTTCCCTTGGTAACAGTCTGCACATTAAAATCAGCTGATCTTCATAAGTTTGATTCAAGGTAATACTAAGAATTCCTATCAATTTTAAAATAAATTTGTACACTTCCTGAAAATTTTAAATTATATACAACAGCATTCTTAGATTAAAAGCAGAATCCTTTTCAGAACCAATTCATGGCCACTTTATACATTATCAACACAGAAAATACAATGAAATCTATAACTCTCATTTGACATTTCATGAAAGAAAAAAGAACTTTACTTGTTATAACAAGCAGAACATAACAGCAATACTACACTCCAGTTAAATGCCAGCCCATGTAATATGGTAAACAGTCATTTGGTTGTTATAGATTTGACTCTAACCAGTATTGACTAAGGATCAATTGAACATCCCCATTTACAAGATAGCACTTTGCATTTTAAGGAAGCCTTAAATGGTGATCCAACAGCATTTAAGCACTCTCTTTTGTAGAACAAAAGCTTATTCAGAAGCTGACAGGTATCCACACAAAGAGGAGACTTAATCCCTTCAAATGGAAGATGTCAATTGATAGAGTCACATGTATAGGGTGAATTCGGGTATCTTCACTGGGGTGGGTAACTACACTCTATTAGAATTTTGAAATTCATGAATACATTGCAATATTGAATTGTGCAGAAAACGATCATTATAGAGGGCAGACACAATTTAAGTTGGGTTAAATCGCTATCATCAGCATGGATAATGCCAGAAACTTACACTGAAATGTGTCAATGTACAAACTTACCCAACACACGGTGAATTTACTAATGCATGGGACATAGCGAACATACCATACGGGCAGCGTTGATCCCAAACAATTTTTATAGAAAGTGTTTGTCTTTTTTCAATAAGTTAAGTGGTTAATATCTAATTTGAACCTATGAAGTCCTTCTTTAATATGGATAACACCCCTGGATCATTAAAAACATATTATTTGTCTAACCACATTGAAGAAAATTATATTCAAAAAACATGCTGTATAAATGCTAGTGAAGATACCCGAATTCACCCTACTGTTCGCTCGTTCTCCCTTACCATTTCTGTCAAAGGAACATTAAGAGGATAGCAATAAATCTTGGAAGTTTTCCTGCTTTTAAAACAGAATGGATTTTATGTAATGTTAGCATCATACATTTTTGACCATAACTCAAACCATGGTGCACTTGTTTCACAATTTCTACAACTATGATGCTTCTTTAAACTAAATTTTGCATGAAAGTATTTCATAAAGTATTAACTAATCCATCTCTACATCAGTGCTAAAATTCAAAAATACCTTAAAGGGGCATTGGACAAAATTTTGAACTTTTGTTTGTGGATGATTTACACTTCCTATGTTACAAAATAACAGTCAATTACCAGGTACCGGGAAAATTTTGATCAAAACCTTCAAAAAAGTCAAAAATTTGAATTTTACTTTATTTGTTGATTTTGGGTATGAGGCTATTCTCTAAACGTATTTATTGATGCTATACAATGAGAAATAGCCAAAGATTTGTTTGTGAAACATTCCTTTCACATCATAGATTGCAGAAAAAGCAAAAGAAATTTTAAATTTTCATTAGATCTCCTGAAAAGACCAATTCTAGAAATTCAACTATAGAGGGTAGTATTTATTGTTGTCGACAACGATAATTAAAAAAAGAGAATATCTTAATATTTTGATATATAGGGTTTGAATTTGATGAGACTTTGGATGCTGTCATTATTACCACTAATACTTCAAATAATGCAAAAATCTCAAAATGTTTGGGAAAAATTTTGGGGATGATGCTGAACTTGTCCAATGCCCCTTTAATTAACCATCAAAAAGATAACAAAAGTAATGTCTCTTAAAGAGTGCCAGAAAGTGAACATTATTTTCAATCCTAGAAATGACAGAAACCCTCAAGGAGTATTGTGCAAATGTTTTAAATCATTCAACATCTAATTACAATAAATCACAGCGATCAAAACTAAACACCGTCAAGTAATTTTTAAAAAGCATGCCTTTTTGTGGCACATGATTTCTATTACACATGGTAAAATTTTGTGATTTCAACTGAAAGAAGGAAATTCAGCGATGTAACGAGTCAAAGTACCTCTAAAGACGGCAGAGGAAATGGTGTTCTGTCAAACAAGACTGGAAATTAACACTGAGATCAACTTGGCTGCAGTATTAGTGATTGTAAAACGTGATTTTCAAATTTGCGTATTTGTGGTAGAGGTTTGTGGAAGGGGTAGTGTAACTGGAGTGGATTGTGGTTGTTAAGGGTTCGCTTCAAAACTCAACCGGCAATTTGACCACCCTGAACGGTCAACCGCCGGTTGAGTGTTGAAGTTATCTTTAAGGAGAATTAATTGAAGAACAATGGATTATTTGACCTGGGAGATGATCGCTAACTCCTGTTATGATCGCCATCTCCAAAAATGATCCAAAAATTGTTAAAAATACTTGCTTTTTAGCGATCATATTTGGAGTTAGCGATCAAAACGGGGTTAGCGACTATCGCTAATATTAGTGAAATAGGCCCCTGGTATGTTCTTAAAGAATATAGTTCACTATTAGTAAAACACATCACCATAAATATGTAGTCACATTACCACCAATATTTAGTTATGGGTGCCTTCTTGTTTAAAACAGATATCTCAATTGCTAGAACAAAGCATCCTTTTACACAAGATAAGACATTTGGGGATTTAGTTTTCCAATATGAGTATTTAATGATAACTCAGATAGGAATCCAACCGCTTGGAATGAGTACACATACAATTAAGGGTGGCAGGAAATGCCAAGCACAGTGTACTGTCAAAGAGGATTAGCATTGGGTATTATCATTTATCTTGACTGAGGCATTAGTGATGGTGAAATGCGATTGTTTCACTCAGCTTCAGTTACAACGTGTGTGGGTGGGCGTATGTATTCCTATATAAACCGAGGACCTCAGCATGACAACACACCGAGGACTTCAAACATTCCGAGGAGCTAAACACGGGTCCTCGGAAAACATGCTCTAAAAATGTCATGTTTTACCATCTTAGGGGGTCTGCACTTAGAGGACCTTAAACAACTTTATGTATAGTGATATATGTGAGGACACACAAGTCCTTGGAAGTATTGTAATGTACGTGGGTGGGTGTGTGTGTGTGTGGAGGGGGGAGGGGTGTTAAGATTACCAATAAAGCCAAAAAAAATGTTTGTTTGCCCTCCGCGACCGACCCTAAAATCCCACAAATTTGGGTCGGGTATTTTAGTTTGTTTGTTTTTCTTCAAACATGTAAAATATGAAAACTCAATATTTTTGATGGAAAACATAAAATTTAGCAGTACAAAGTTACATTTAGTAGTATAAAATGCATACTTCTTCTAAATAATGACCCACAATCTTTGATTAAGCCCTGCATTACTTGGTATTCACGATAAAATCCATGGAATGACATCAATCTTTAAAATAAATGTGAAGAGCACAAAAAAAGAAGAAGAAAAAAAAGATCAACCGACCAACCGACCCGAAATTTTAATTTTTCCAATGGAGGGCAAACAAACAATATTTTTAGCCTAATATGGACTCACAGGTTGATTCTTAGCCCTAAAAAGAATTATTTCTTGGTCCATACCATACCTCTTTAGCAGGCAGTGGCGTAGCCAGAATGCTTCAATGGGTGCGGGGATACAACTGCACCCCAATATCATTTGTTAGTCGGAAGAGGTCATCTGTCAGTAAATTGTACTGTTGGAAATTTAAAGTCGAGGAGATGTTTAACGTTTTATTTGAACAACGTCAGTTTGGAATAAAAAAATTTGAACCAATTTGTTTGAAAAGCTGCAAAGATCATCACAAAATTGACTTCATAGCCATGACTCAAGATAAATTGTGACATCGAATGTAAAAATATTTGTCTGTGCACTTAGGCCAAGTAAAAAATAAAACATGTTTCTCGTCCGGATTTTTGAAAAAAAGGAGGAAGAGGTACTTTTTATTTTTTATTTTTTATTTCAATGCCAATTGATGCAATATCGCCCATTAAATGGCCCATTCTCACCCAACGCCCTTTTTATTTTTGAGTTTTGGACATACTGGAGGATTGATTAAAACAAAATATGCTTTAAAATGCTTATTGAACAGAAGCAAATCTATTGCACAGACTTAAACTTTTCAAACACTTTTTACAAATAAGTTATGCATGAAATACAAAAAATAAAAATTGTTTATCAAAATCCTTAAAAAACGATGCGGGAGGGGACGAGAAACATGTTTACTTTTTTACTTGGTCTTATACTAGTGAGACTTTTTTATTTTTTATTTTTCAAAACCAACATTGAAAGATTTGCCCCGACTCGCCACCATTTTCTTGCAACATGGGGCTCAAATTGGGGGTATTTGTATTTATGCGGATGCTGCATTGCACCTTATAAATATTGAAAACATGGACACACACATTGCATGCAGGTTGGTATTATTTGCGTGGTTTGTCTCTATGCACAACCAAATCTCGGAACCCAGAGTAGCCTTGCTCATGGCATCTGGCTCTAACCCCCACTTCCATATCCAGTATATCTGTACAGGGACATTATTTTATATATTCTTACTCCCTATGTACCCCCTGAATTCAGTTTGTCAGCCAGATAAGGAAAGTTGGTATGAAGGTCCTTTGATTTTAGTCAAATATAAAATGATTCAAATGTGTTGGTTGTTGTACCATTGTATACTATTATTGATGAGTTCAGAATGTAGGCAGGGAATGGGGTATAGGCATATAGACCCATGGTCAAATTGGAAGTATGAACTTGGTACTGTCTGTCTGGGAGGTGATCAATCAATCAATCAATCAATCAATCAATCAATGATACAAGTACTTGCATGATAACATGCATTCCCCATGAAGGAGTTTATACGTACAGGGGACCCACGGCTTTACGTGACTGTCCGACCACGGAGCAAGTAGAGTAAAGTTTCTCAGAATGAATTCAGGATGTGTTTACTGTTTGTCTGTGATCTTTCTTAAAATCCCATGGTCAAATTGAGTAATGGTAATGAATTGGTGATTGGTCTTATCATGTTATAAATTATAAAGGAACTTCAATGAAATTAGAAGTAAATTCTAATTTGTTCTCCACTATAATTTGAGTCTTATGTGCTTGAGAAATATTAAAGCAGGACAGTTGAAATATGCCTTTTAGAGAATATAGGACAACAGAGACTTGGAGCAAGTCTAAGCCCAGAGTTGAATTTGGCCCGAAATGAGTGCACCCGTATACCGCCAATTTGAACTCCATTACTCCGATACACACAGACCGTCATACATAGCCTGGGATCTCTCCTCCACAGCTAAGGAAGCACTTCAAATATTATTAATTTAACTGGGCATACACTTGACCCCAGTGATTTGCACATACTGCCCTGCAGGTCTTACTAAAATTCAAGTAGTGAAAATATTCTGAAACTTCTGAAAATATCCTTGAGGCATACTTTTCGTTGAAAACAAAACTAGTAATAGCTATAAAGCATTTACGCACTGCAATGACTACTTGAATACTCATTGATACATATTTCCATGAAATGTTTTAAGCATCCCTTATGACATTTACATAAAATGATTTTTGACCTATTTTAGGCCTATTTTAGCAATATTTCAAAAAGTAAGTCATAAATCAAAAAATTGAGAAATGCGTTCCTGGACATGTGTTTCTAGATTCTAAAAAGCATAAACGGTCCAACTTGTATTTTTTTTTCCAAAATTTAGTTAGATTGTTTACAAATATAGTGGTCCAAGAACAAGGGTTTTGGACCTTACATCACCATGGTCCAAAATCATACATTTTGGTTCAAAACTGACATAACCATCATCTTCTACATGAAAATCCACATCCAGAAATGTATACTTTTATATCGATTTAATTATCAATTGCTGAGTTACAAAGAATAATATATTTCTGAAAATAAGGGGTTAAATGTGCCTTTAAAAAGGGGGTTTCACAAATTTAATATCTATTCCGCCTGTGTTTTATAGTCATCTGCGATGCAGTTTTGTCCAATTAGTTGGAAACAACCTGTTAGCATTCAAGGAGCAACAGCATTTTTATGATTTTTTAGTTAGTATTTTTTTAATCACTGGCAAACTTGGAACACATCAAAACTAAAAAATGAACAACTCAGAACCAGATAGGATTTTACCTTATAAATCTCTCTTTCCGCTGAGCCACACCAAATGGCATTATAGACTAGCAGCAAATTTGAGTAACGTAGCCAATATTTGTCACTCACAGTCGCCATCAGTTCAATTTTGAGGACATTACTTATGGAGGTGAATCATCTCAAAAAAACGATAAATGGTACTTCAGCTGTCTTATTAAGACACCATCTAATAATAAACAGGATGGAGAAGATGCAATGATAAAAAGTATACAGAAATTGCAGTCTATTTCCATCTGTCCAAATATAAGGCAGATTATCAACTGACCCTTTTAAACTGACCTCTTTCAATTTCCAATTTCCACTTCAAATACCTATAAAAACCAAGCCATGCTATTACTATAACAAACACCCACAGGCCTGAGAAAATTAAACCAAATTGATATGCCCAAAACAATTCCTTTTCTTAAATTGCTCATCTTTTTTTTTATTTAATCACTAGGCCAACTTGTCATTTTACTGTGGTTGAGACGTACACATAGCCCAAAAGCAATTTTCCAATTTGACATGGTCAAATTCAACGAAATTGGTTTTAGGCCAAAAAAAGAAACAAGTTTGTTTCTGGTAACCCGCGC
>JXSR01S072746.1:26457-38219 GCA_000969725.1 Ophiothrix spiculata
ACGCACGTCCCTTCTGGGAAAATTCTAAATTGGTAGATATCGCATCTCCTCCCATTACAGGTTCCCGATGGGTGAGTTTTATGAATGCTTGATTCCACACAGGATGAATCATGATTACACCACACCAAATGTAACAATAACATATCAACGGTGGTTGCCTGTATGACAGATTTTGAACGATATTGGAAATGTCGTAATGATTTAATAAAATGCAATGTGTAGTGACATGAATCATAAAGACTGAAAAAATGAACGATTTCACTGTGATGAAGAGTATGAATAAAGAGGAGACCCTGAGGAGTGCTGTGAATGTGTAGTGCTCTTGAAATTTATTATTCAATCCCAATTGAGCACATATTACATCATGTTAAGTTTAAAAATAGTTCAGAGGCTAAGAGAATCTGATATTTAAGTGTTGTATATTTAAAGCACAAACTCTATCTAACAAAAGTTTGACAAATGCATTGATTCATTTATGATACTAATTCATTTTGACTCTTCAGAATTTAATGCAAATTATAACGTTTAAACAAAACTGAATGAGTTTTATAATTTCAACAAAAATTTATTATTTTTAGTATGCTCTGCTTAGAGCCACTATAATTAATATGTAGCATGAAATTTTGTAAAATTTTGAGTTTGGTATTTAATTTGATACATCACATCAAGATCATTATGATACAAATTCATATGAACAACAATAGTTATCATACAGTAAAATGTATTGAAAGCAAAATTCCTTTTTAGTTTTCAGGAGCAAGTTAATGTTTCTTTGAAAACGTCAAATAATTGTGGAAGTAATCAAGAGTCAATAGGAGTTAATGATCACACAAACACATTTACATCTTTGCTCTAAGTCTCGAACTCAATCAAATGTTTCATCAGAAATCTCAAACTGCAATACTCACTGAACATTTTACCAGAGAATACAAAGGAAGTAGAGAATGAAAAAGCTCAATGCACCAAGAAAATAAACCCAACATAGAAATAGTGCTGTTCCAATGATCTCCCCTCCCACAGACCCAGCAATGAGCCCAGTGCGCGCACTGCCCGGGCAAATTTCACTGGGATTTTAGTTTGACTCCGAGAGTGCCAGACGTGGTATTCACTAAATTGAACAATATTGAGAGCCCGAAATAAGGGCTAACCCAACAAACAACTGCAATTCAAAAGAAGTTTCCACAAAGTACATAAACTGCCTTTCAGCAAAATGATAAATCCATGTATAATGAAAGACCAAGATGAAAGAACCACACACATCTGAGCAGGTGACATATTCTAAAAAACATGTTTTGTTGTTGTTGTTTTTTGAAGTTCTCCCGAACTCTCCAAGTCTGTGCTTGGATGTACAAAGTTAATCCTATCATGACATTTTCTGAAAAGAAGGCTTATAACTGAGGACATATTTTACAAAAAGAAACATAATATTCAGTGATGAATTTAGTAATAAAGGTTCTTAAATTAAATATGAAGGCTAGATTGCATGAACATGGAGATTAAAATATTCTTTGACTTCTTTGACATATTTTTTGGCATGTCTCAAATGATATGATTATTTCAAATCCATCCGTGAAGAAAGCAAACACATTTCTATACATCTACGACTATGGTCACAATTGGTCATACGAATGGTTACAAATTTACATAAAACATGATGACATTTTCAAAACGTTTATGAACTTCTATGGTTTATGGACACAGTTTTGGAAAAAAAATTAAAGTTCGTACAAAATGGTCAAATTATCATCAAAACACTTTGTATGAAGTATTGTGACCATAGACTAACCTACAATCAGGAAAAAAGTCCTTGGAACACTCAAGTCTTTCCAGGTGCATTCATCCATTTAAAACACTGGAAATTATAGTAAGAGATGGGTAAAGTTGAAGGCAATAAAGCACTCTTCTCTTCTGACCATCCCTTGACAAAGATGCTCCTTGTGTTCGGATCAACATTGAGTGGGGTACGGGGAAAGCATGCAAAATAAATGACATGCACAGATAATTGTTCCAGGATTTTTTTCCCCCTGACAGTAGAATGATACTAAACACATTTCAAAGGTTATCTTAATTTTTACTTACCTGCAATTTCCATGTAGGAACATCAAGGGCAAGGTGATATGAAAGAAAAAAAGAAAAAATCTCTCAATTAGTAAAAGCATTGAACATTATTTTAAACAAATATTTTTTACTTAATATACATACAAATATACATCCTCACCAGGAGAACTCCTAAGATGAACTGGCGGAGTTTGCTCTCACGCTTGACCTATGCTGACCTTTAGGTCGGATGAGAGCATTATATAGAGTAGGTAGTTCCAGGCCTTGGTCACGGTTGAGTTCTGGTGAGTTTTCTAATATGGATGGCCTCCCGCACTAATCGGGGGAATTCTCTTTCCTCACGGTCAATAACTTTGACGTTGTCCCTGTCGATTTTGTGAGTGGTAGTAGTAATATGTTCAGAAATAGCGGATGGAACCCTGCTGGGGGCAACTGATTTGTGTTCTTTAAGTCATTGTCCCAATTGTCTACCAGTTTGTCCAATATACAACTCAAGAACTATGGGGTTACAACAACATTTAAACCCCATACCACTCTACGCAAACTTCTTGTGTCGCCTAAAGACCCGGTACCAGTGGAAAATCGCAGTGGTTGTATTTACCAAATACCATGCAGCTAATGTCATAAGTCGTATATTAACGACTTAAAGAACACAATCAGTTGCCCCAGCAGGGTTCCATCCGCTGTTTCTGAACAAAGTACTACTACCACTCACAAAATCGACTATGACAACGTCAAGTTCTTGACCGAGAGGATAGAGAATTCCCCCGATTAGTACGGGAGGCCATCCATGTTAAAAAACTTTCTCCAGAACTTTACTGTGACCAAGGCCTGGAACTACCTACTTTATATAATGCTCTCATCCGACCAAAAGGTCAACATAGGTCAAGCGTGAGAACAAACTCCGCCAGTTCATCTTAGGAGTTCTCCTGACGAGGATGTGTGTTTTTCAAATCGAAATATTGAGGTAAATATTTCACTACCTCATTGTGTTGAAAGACTGGTTAAACTATATTTGCTGTTTTCTACCAACACGTATGAACATTCATTTGGATAATATAAACATCATTTTCACCATATCAATACAATATCAAATAGTTAAGTAAAGGTATCACATTCAATGCATTATATTTTCATTGAGGGGGCAATCATTGAAGGATTTGTTGTTGTGTTGGTTGTTTTGGTTTTAAAGATCTGTCTCTTTATAAAAATGTCCATTATTTTCATATGAGACTTGGACGAAAGTCGTATATTGTAAAGAAAACTCAGTTCAAGCACAGATTTTTAAAGACAGGGATTGCGAATTCTGTACAAATACAAAAGAAAATCAATATAATCTCAATTCTATGTGTGAGTTGAAACCATTATTTGGATCATTATGTTTGAATAGCGCGGGGTTCTAAATCAATTACCATCAAATATTCATTTAGACTCCTTCATTTTTTTCAAAAACATACTTGCAAATAAATACCACGGTGAAAGTAGAAGAATAATACATAACACATTATGATAAATAAAATGAGGAGCTTTTACCATGGTAATTCTTTGCGAAAATTGTATAAGGAATGTTATTTAAACATTCACTTGGTTATATCAAACGTATATTTGCAATACCGATGAGTCAAGAGGCTACGCACAGGTGACTTGAAAGTGTATACTCTAGTGACGCGGTTGGTCAATGAACTTTTTTGAAAGCCTACTGAATAGATTGTGGAGTATAACAGAAGACTACACGTAATTGCCTGTTGGATTGTCTCGGCACCAACACAAACATTGCTTCAAACAAATGCAGCCGATCACCATCCCCGTCTTTAAAAATCTGTGGTTCAAGATACGGATACAACTTTCTTGATTGACATAATGCTCTGAAATAATTAATTCTAAATGAATTGTACTCTACCTATTACCAATTCCAAAACAATACAGCACAGCAATCACACATTTATTATTCCATTTCACAGCTGCTAGGCAATTCAATTCAGGTTTCAATAATTAACATTCAAATCTGTGATTGACTTTCATTGTACTTTCCCAGTTTACACACTTTAATCCTAAATATCAGAGCTTCAAGTGAGTCATCAATCATCCCAATTCATTTCTCAACTGTATCACATATGAGATGACACATTTCTGACATTTTTTAAAAGAAAAACAAAAACAAAACACCTAAAAATTGTAAAATTATGAAATAAAAAATGTGTGAAGCTTTAAATTAAATTTGGTTTAAAACGTTGTTAATTTGACATTTTGATATGAAGAAGGATATAGTAAAGAAAAATTATAAGAAACAAAGGCAAGAAATAGTACAGTGTGTCCCAGAATGAAGTTATCAAGATTTCAATGCCACATAATTCAAAAACTAAATCATTTTAGACAATGAAAGTTGGTGTCAATTATGCTTGATGTCTTCACTTGCTGTGGTGCAAAACTGAAGAAAATCCATTCTCTAATATTCTAGAAATGAACGTTTTAAGCTCCAGAGGAATTTGGACAGTTGGACAGGTCGTAAAAATCAAGCGGTAATTTGCAGCGGAAGTGTGATCTCTATTAACATTTCAGATTTGTTTCACATTTTGCTTCTCCTTGATGATGCCTTGGAGTCTTAGTATTGGTTTAGCTGAATGTTAACTCGGCTGCTACCTTGGCGTCCAAACGCTTCTTTTTTGCAGTTCCTTCTGTCATCTGATACCATAAACTAAATATTTTGTGACATTTTAAGATGGGCTACTCGTGCGATGAGGATATCTGGCTAATGAAGTGTTAAATAAATCTTTCCATTGTTTCAATGATACCTACACTTTCCAGGTATCATGGTATTTGTTAATCATGATACTCTTTTCTCCATTGACAAAAGAGGTGTTATGTTTGCTTCGAATTACCATATTCTTACAACCACTGCTACCAGCCCTTTTGCATTCTTTCAAATGGCCAGCTAAATTATTTTCCCGACTGATTACTTAATAAAATATATTAAATGATTTTTACATATGAAAAGGAACAAGATTTAGGTTAAAATAATCATGAAAACAAAGACGCTTATAATTGAACAAATATTATCATGATTATGTCTGTAATAATGGCGTTATTTGTTATGTAGTTATGCTGCAAATTGCTGTGGAAATTTTTCAACTTACCCAAACTGGGAAAAGTGTCCAAACCCCTGTGGAGCTTCAAACGCTCACTTCCAAAAAACTAAAGCATGGATTTTCTTCATTTTTGCACCACAGCAAGTCAAGACATCGAACATGATTGTCACTAATTTTCATTGTCTGAAATAATTTGGTTTTGAATTGTGAGGCGTTGAAATCTTGATAACTTCATTCTGGGACACACTGTATAACAAGGAAATATAACTGCTTTACAGGGTGTCCCAATAAAAACGCAACGAACTTTGAACTTTTATTTTGAGAGAACAGAGCACAATGGTGAGCAAACGTTACAATAATATTATAGAGTAGACCATTGGCTTTCACATGATTTTAGTTTTGTTCAATTTGGATCTCTGAATCAAAAGTTATTGCACATTTTGTAAAGCCCCGAAAAATCTAGATGGTCTGATTTGTTAATCTGTAAAAATTCACCTCTGGTGACGTCATTGGGCATACGTTGAATGGAAATTGCTAAAAACATCACATGATTAGGAGAAGCATCCCTTGAACCCATTTCATGACATAAGGACTCAAAATTTAATGATGATATTAAGCAGGTTATTGCGTCTGGTTTAGTCAACCTGCTGCGTCTCCTTGACGTGCCAGATCAATCATTAACTTACATGAGTTCTTAAACTCCTTTGTCTTCAGTTTTCTTCTGTGGTTTTGTTTAAAGACTTATTATTGATTGACATTTTTCATTTAGAATCCCCCTTTTTCGACTCTTTTGGTAGAAATTGTATCCTAAACTACCTGATTATTGCACCAGAAGTAACGGATTCCATGAATACGAGAGAATCAGGAAAATCCGTCATTTAATTGATTTTTTTTACCTACTTAAGTTAAAAATGAACTTTAAAAATCACTCAATGTTAGGTAAAGGTCAGGTAAGATTGGTTTGGATTGATTGCGCTCTGGTTGGTTGCAGATTTCTCTTCATTTCAAGTTTGCGTTTCTTCAGCTGGAAGTCTAAACTTACAAATCGGACCAAATCAGATTTAAAGGGCTTTCTTAAATTCTTTATATCTTTGGACTGGAGTGGTGAAATGAATCGGGACAAAAGGCATGTTGTTGAGTAATTACTCTCCTTTTGAAAAACATATATTACTATGATTTAATCTTTTGGCAACTATTTTTTAATATTTTTTATTTGCTCGTTGCATTAATATTGGGACAAGCTGTAGTATTTAATTACAAGGAGAAAACTGCCAAGATGTAAAATATGCAAAAATCAGCGGAAGGGCAAAAACAAGGTGATCATATTTCAAAAAATGTTTTTATAACAATTGAACTAATTCAATGCTGCCTACTTAGAATATATGTGACTGTCCATCCCAAACCAGCCGTAAATGCAGCCTCTTGTCATTTTCACTTTTTAAAATATTTGCAAAGACCATGCTGAGGATTAAAATTACACCTAAATGCCCTTCATTTGATTTCCAAAAGTCAAGTTATGATCCGTTAAAGGTTTTCAGGGAGTAAAATGTATTAACTAAGATAAACGCATAAAAGATCAGTAAGCCCTATATTTCTGTTGATTGTCTTCAAAATAAACAGACATTATTTCATATTTCCAATCATTTTCTTGAAATGAAACTTAGCTGGTGTCTTGAAGTAAGCATAAGAATTGTGAATATGTCAAAAATCAATTTCTGCAAAATATGACCTTGACCTATATTTTCACCTGTAGCGCAAAAGGGAGTTTGCTGCATTGACGGCTCAGTTGAAATGGACAGTCACATATGTCCACTAATACTGAAGATATTCTTTGTTTTATCCTGAGCAATACAATAATCTCATGACATTTTCATACATGAACGTAGGATATTTTCTCTTTTTAAACAGCCACTATTAATGGAAGATGAATATTAAATAATCATACGAGCTATAGAATGCCCACGGTCTTTCCATCCTCCAAAGAGCAATTATGGGAAGTCAGTACTTGAATTAAACAGTTTGAGAAAAAATATTAAATTTTTTAACTTCCAAAATGGAAATGATGATATTCTATACTGCTGTTGATTAAAAGTCAACATGCCTTTACCTCTATAACCCCTGGAGGAAAATTTTTCATCATTACGTCTAGACCTGGGCAAGACAAAAGCAATTTATCGGATGTAATAAATTTCCATATGGAGGCATACCACAGATCAAAATTATTTCAAAATTCTTATACTTATTCAGCTTTTATTTCTGTTGATTTTATATCTTGAAAGAAAAATTACATACAACGAAGGTTTTCTTAACTTGTTTACTTTATTACTGAAATGAAACAGCTGCCCTTTAGATATTTTCAATTATGCAAATATGTTTTTCTAGAAAATATGGATTCCTAATTTTGTAAGATGGATATGAAAATACTATTTTCAAAATCATTTCAAGAAACGGTGACTTCTAATACCTAAATATCCAATGCTGAGTGGTCAGAAAAATCAAATGTCCATTCTGCCAAATTCAACAATAACAACAACAAAGTAATAAAAAAAAAAACATTTAACACATTTAGCTATATATAACCATTATAAATGTTCCATTATGTACATAAAGAAAATGGGAAAATAGGAAATAACTGAATTAAAAGAAGCCATTAACATTTGATTTTTCTGACATGTGACACTTGCAAATGTTCTAATATAAATAAACATGATGGACATTGGGAAATATCAAATAAATGAATAAAAGTCCTTCTCATTTGATTTTTCCGATACGTGGCAATTGCAAATGTTCTATAATTTTGTTAAAACAAAGATGATAAGTGTACAGCGCTAGTAATAATGGCCAAATGTACATAAATTTACCTAAAGGTATGCTCCTTCCCACATTATTTTTTTCTTCTTTCAAAACATTTGTTTCAAGTACTATTATTTTTAATCTGTATTATCAAGTGTAAATGTGTCGATCAAAATTGAATACCAGGTATCATCTCATTATGGTTTAAGGTAGCTCTAACGGCTACGGTGTCCTGCAAAGAATGTGTTCAAAATTTCACAGAATGTGCAGAATGATGAAAAAACTTTTATTCAAAATTTTGATTTATTATTTTTTTTCTGTCGAAGCGTTTTTGAGTTCCGCTATTTTTTTTCCGGACGGACGGACAGACGGACAACCAGAAAACATAATGCCTCTGGTGAAAGCATAAAAACAAAATTATATAAACAATATTAAGAATTGCTACAATCACATTTCAACTACAGGTGCCAGATTTAATTTATCTTTTGAAATTCATACAATCAATGTAGAATAAAAAATGGCTGATTTCACCTGCTTACAAAACTACACTTCTATTATCTAAATATGAGCTACACATGAATGCATCAGCTGTTGATTAATTTAAACTTTATGTCACACTGTAAAGCATATCTGCTACAGTACAAATATCAATCAGGAAATACATAATAATTTTTACGAAATCGGTTTACAAAAACAGATGTTGTATCTGCCATCTACTTAGATGCAAATATCACACAATATTCTTAAAGGATATTCGTCCAATTTTTCAAAATTTAGTTTTGAAAGTCATATGACAAATGAACAGTCAAGAGGTCTAAATTTAAAATTTCAGCTGAATCAGTCAAACCATTTTGATTTTATGGGCAATCTTGTATTTTAGAGCCACCCTATACGTTACTATGTAAAATTAATTATGGTTACCATAATTAGACACATTTTAATACATATCTCCAAAAAACAAATAAATGAAATTTCACATGGCTTATGAGAAAAATATGAGCAATATTTTGGCATCAAAATCTGAAAAAGTTTGAAATTGAGGCAATCGTACCATGCTCCTTTAATATGTACATAAAGTTTGATATCTTGTATTAATATCAACTTAAGAAATGTTGTTTCAATGTCAAACAACTGTTATTTAATTTTGTATTTCCTAATATCAATAAATCTTTATACAAAAGCTAAACTATTGTCTGAAAAGGCATGAAGCAAATTTTCTCATAAAAATATTGAAATGCAGGCGCCACACCACAAAAGAGCTTCCCATTGACTTAATGTACAAAATGGCTTCCTAAAATCAGCCCAGAACTCAATAATAAAGCAACTGATTGCTTCAACACTGCCTTTTCTCAGATGATTTTGGTCTCTTCTAACATAAAATGATGATAAAAGTACACCTTCCAAGGCAAAATTTTCAAGATATTGGACGCTGAAGTATAACGCCCCCTATCACCGAGAGCTGAATTTTGTATTTCCAGAATCAAGTGCAAATGAAGGAAAATCCTTTAAATTTTACCAAATTAGTCTGGAGATCAAAAATGGCATCAGAGCAGCGTTCGAAATTCTGGTTGTCCGGTTGTCCGGGACAACCAAATCTAGTGCCGGACAACCTTAATTAATGCAATGGTTGTCCGGCGGACAACCATAATTTTTCAAAGTCAAATAAACATACTTCTTAGCATGTTTTTTTCAAAACTGGAACTTTCGATAAAATTGTAAAATTTTTGAGCATTTTTCTTCAATTCCCTGATCGCCGTAAAAATATGACTTTTTATCAATTTGCTGTTGAAAAAAATAGAAGTAGGTAGGTGTCTCGTAGTTGTCTGTGCGCCTGGGAGACCATTTTTTGCTTGTCAGTTTTGAAAAGCTACGTCAAAAAAATTTGGAGATACCTTTTTGAGTCTGGTGCCGCGCCTGACGGACAACCAAATTTCTAACGGACAACCAAAAATTACAACCTGGTTGTCCGTCGGACAACCATGATTTTTTCCTTAATTCGAGCGCTGCATCAGAGTATCTTTAAATAAACCTAACTTTATGATTAGAACAAAATATTGACCAAACATATTGTCCTTCCATACGTTTTGAAGTCCTGTTTTTAGAAGGGCAGTCAATTTTGCCGATTTTAGAAATGCCGGATTGCGAGTGCTAGTTATTTAGTGGTGTGCGCCCTACAGAACGAGTCAATATTAGTGCAGCAAAAATTGTGACTTAGCATGTGACTTAACAAAATGCATTCTGGGAATAATAATTGAATACGCTATTACAAGAAAATCCCAACTCCAACAAAACTGTTTTTTGAGTTATACTGAAAAAACTGATTATCTTTTCATAGGAGATGCTCAACCAATCTTGTCATACAGAACTTCAAAAACTAAAACAATTTGACAGCATGTGTTTCATATATTGAACGTGTGCTAAATAGACACCACCACATGTATAATGAATTGAATGTATAATAACTGACACAACCATGTGGATAACGTATTGAACACACTTCTAACAAACACATGACGAAAAACAATAGCTAACAATCTAAAAAAACAACAAAACAATAGTGGGTTTAAGTATATTGTGCGTATGTTTAGCTCTATACAGTGATGTGAGACAGAGCAGTATTTTAGGCTTGGCGTCCAAAGACATTCACTCACCATACCAAGAAAACTTCGTTCCAATGGGAAGCGACATTCGCTTAACAAAATTCACAACATGCGCTATACTTCATATTGAATTAACGCGATCTTCGCTCCGAATATTCTTAGGTTTGTATATTCAATAATCATAGCACTACAACATGCGAGAGTAACATTCGCTTTCATCGGTTGAAATGATGTTTGCGCAATTAGAGAGCGACATTCTTTCTTTCTTTCTCCCTATATAGTGCAGCCTTCATGATATTGAAGATAAACGCACTGCGGATTTTGAAGTCCAGAATTGTTTGACCGAAACGGGGTTGGGAACAGTCAGGGGTAGAATACCCTACTCTTTACGATACTGACTGCGATTACATGTACAGGTATGACTCTTCTGTACATGGGACCGACGGCTTTACATCCCTCCGAAGGACGACGATCTCTCATGAAATATTTACCCAACTCTAAATACTTCATGCTAGGAGCGGAGTAGAACTAGAATATCTGCCCAATGCTGCCACTAAGTCAGATAAAGGTCTAAGCAAAGATTCCGAGATTCCATTCCGGCAAGTGCCCTCACCGGGAATCGAACCCGGGCCCAATGCGTGTAAGGCGAGATCGCTAACCACTACACTACGGCGCCCCATTCGCTCTTCGGTTTAGGGAATATGTCAGAGTGAATATCAAGAGCAAATGTCACTCAGCTGAGCAAATATCTTTGGACGCCAAGCCTTCCCTATCTGAAACAATATTGAAGGAATATCTTTCTTCAGGTGATGGCAAAGAATTAAAAGACAGTCTATATTGGGATTTGTTCCATGGAGTGCCTTTCTTTATTTTTAAGCAATTGCATAATTGCTGTTATTCAAATGCTGTATTAAGCATCAGTTGATAATTTCAATAAATGTTGTCTAAACCCCTCAACAGAAATATCACCGATGTCAATCAAGTAACAAATTACTTTGTAACAAGGGGCAGGTGTGTCAAAGCATATGTAGAAAAACAACTATCAATTGACATACCCACATGACAGCCAAAGGTTTCAATTATATTACATCCCTATAAACAGAACAAAATTAACAAGTATTTTTCAATTTGTTTGTTTGAATGTCAAGTCTTTTAAAACACTCCCTGGCTGTCACTTGGTGGGCAGTTTTATTGTATATTATCCTTTCTAGTATTAAGAAGAAAT
>JXSR01S072746.1:38269-49891 GCA_000969725.1 Ophiothrix spiculata
ACTTCATGCTAGGAGCGGAGTAGAACTAGAATATCTGCCCAATGCTGCCACTAAGTCAGATAAAGGTCTAAGCAAAGATTCCGAGATTCCATTCCGGCAAGTGCCCTCACCGGGAATCGAACCCGGGCCCAATGCGTGTAAGGCGAGATCGCTAACCACTACACTACGGCGCCCCATTCGCTCTTCGGTTTAGGGAATATGTCAGAGTGAATATCAAGAGCAAATGTCACTCAGCTGAGCAAATATCTTTGGACGCCAAGCCTTCCCTATCTGAAACAATATTGAAGGAATATCTTTCTTCAGGTGATGGCAAAGAATTAAAAGACAGTCTATATTGGGATTTGTTCCATGGAGTGCCTTTCTTTATTTTTAAGCAATTGCATAATTGCTGTTATTCAAATGCTGTATTAAGCATCAGTTGATAATTTCAATAAATGTTGTCTAAACCCCTCAACAGAAATATCACCGATGTCAATCAAGTAACAAATTACTTTGTAACAAGGGGCAGGTGTGTCAAAGCATATGTAGAAAAACAACTATCAATTGACATACCCACATGACAGCCAAAGGTTTCAATTATATTACATCCCTATAAACAGAACAAAATTAACAAGTATTTTTCAATTTGTTTGTTTGAATGTCAAGTCTTTTAAAACACTCCCTGGCTGTCACTTGGTGGGCAGTTTTATTGTATATTATCCTTTCTAGTATTAAGAAGAAATCCATATGTTTCACTCAAGACCTTGCATTAAGAGATACAAATCAAATTCACTCACACAAACAACATGTTTGCTGTAAATAAAAGAATTTGGTACTTTGAAACTGTCAATATTCTTGTGGCATGATAAGAAATCTTGGGGCAGTGCACTTAAATGGTCAATGTTTACATAAAAAACAAGATTTACTACATAAAGTGAATAAAAAAGATGGTCAATACTTTCGGAACTGATAATTTCAACAAGACTGGACATGTAGAAATGTTCTTTAAAAACAAAATTTGTATTTACTTAAACGTCTTGTATTTAAAAAAAAATAGCACAAGTCGATGATATATCAAATACCACCTTTAAAATGATCTATTAGAATATGTTATAAGTTCCTTAGTGCCATACTTACTTAAATATCTATGGGGGAAAGGATCTTAGACCTAGCATGAAAATTATATGTATGTTAGAAAATAATTCAAAAATATTATTTAATTCATGATTTTGATGTACATTTTGCATTTAAAATCTGACTTAAATCACACTTATAAAAGCTGAGGACACTGTGTCAACAGAAGGCAGATGAGAGTTGTAAAATGCATCAAAAATCATTGTAATGCATTCTTAATAATCATGTATAATATCAAATTGTTTGACATTAATAAGAAGCTGATACTACTTAAAATGTCTCAAGGTTAAACAAACGCATGGTCAGTTTTGGTATCTGTAAGGGTGAAAACATAGTCGGCCTCCAAACAAAATTTTTACTACCAAACATTTGGTTGCGACGTCAAAATGACTAGTGACTCCAAATAAAATAACTTCCAACACCGAGTTGAGACCAAATAAAATTTCACGCTAGATTGCACATGTATCGAATTGCCACATACATTGCACCAAATGTTTGTTATCGGTTCTGGTTCATACTTTAAATTCAATGGCAAATATTTGGTGAGGTCACCACCAAATCTTTGATAGCGAAAATTTTGTTTGTAGGCCGACTATGTTTTCAGTCTAACTTCCAAACAACAACATACCAAACTACAAACAGTCTCAGTTATACAACACTAATGTACTTATGTTTCTTAATGGTGAACATCTCTACAGCATGTACACATTACATTCAAGGGCATGTAAACTGTGTTAATGGGAAATAGTGGCGACTTAACAACATCTGCAATGTATTCCAGGAAGGAAGAAATCTACTTGCTCATTTCTCATCTTTTTAATTACAGTTCATATAAATATGGCAACAGTTTGTACAGGTTTTATGTGTTAGGTACATAACGCTGTACGTAGATTTTTTTTTTGATAGCCACTGGCTCCCACAGATAAAAATTTGGTCGCCAGCAATTTTGCAACTAAATTTCAACTTCACCCATATCTTCGTCGCCCATATCTTCAGCTTGTTGTTGTCCAGCTTGTTCAGTTTCTACCGCCCGACGTTTCCCGAAAAAGTCCAATATGGATTTGTCACTACTGTTACGACCCAAAACAAGGATCAAGGTCAGAATTAACCTTTCGGGTTCGAGCTAAAAGCAAAGCAAGAATAAATACACTGTAAGTCAGGATTTTATCAAATAAACAAACAATTTATTTACACAAACAATTTAACAGTGTAACTGTCTTATCTACGGTTTTGTTTACTCACGAGTGGCTTCTGACTTGAACAAGCTAGCTAATAATATTCCACGGTAAAGTCCTTTATGACATCTGTACAAATGTCCACAAATCCAGATCCGAAACGGTACAAAATGTCCGATAACTCCTTCCGAATAATGATAAATATCAGTCAATATAAAAGTCGTCTTCTTGCAATCTCAAACTCCTTGTCCACAGTTAATATAAAATCGATTCACGATTCAGCGACTAAACTTCTCCACTATAACAGCTATGCATAAAGTACTCCAAAAAGTTCCCAAAACTCCATCCACTCTTCCTTTATCTTCTCTAAAATATCTCAATGATATAACTTCAATAGCTGACTAAAGTAATAGCTAACTTCAAAGCTGACTGACCTAATAGCTTCCCATAGCAGACAAAGTAAACTGACCCCTTCTCTCAAAAGCCATCTCTTTTTATACCACTTTAACTTTCTCTTGAAAATCCTCCTTTTATCCACACCATTCTAGTACACATAATAAATTTCATCATAATATTTACAGAACATTCTAGGTCAATCTTCACTCATAAGCAACTTGGGGATTCCCCATGTAACCATGGTAACAGTCAATCATACTGTACTTGTTTACATGCATCGCACAATAGAATACCTGAAAAGTCCAACACACCACACACATGATTGACAGCTAAACAAAAGAGCTATTATGTTTCAAGTAGATCAACTTCCTATCAGCCCATTGTGTTGCATAACAGATTGGCCACTCACATACCATGTCTGACCCATGGTACTGCTTTACTCAAAACTTCACATTAATGAATTACATATTCAGGGGCCTGTAACACTACGATGATTTGTCACTCAAATATCGGCCTTGACAGAAGTTTGTCAAAACTTTATCCACGTGCGTTGAATATTCATTGCAAAAACAGGTCATGACGTGATCGTACATCCTGTATATGAAACTCATTCATTAATATGCACTAAATCTGATTGCGCGAGTCGGGTGATTTTCTGAGCCTGCTAGCAAGCAAATAAATTTTGGTATATTTTCGCCGAATTTAGTTCAATTTCTTGTCTGTTAAGCTTACTGAATGGAGATTTATATGCAGTTTTTAAAATAAGGTTGGTTTTACTTGGCGACAATATGTCATATTTTCAGGTCGCAAATGATGCACGTGTATAAAAAGTTGATCGCATTTGTGAAAAAATGATCGCCAATGCGACCAAAACGGTCGCTATGTACAGCGTTGCCAATGATGCAACTTTCCACAAAAGTAAACCACAATATTTACAAGAAACAGAGAAACACATAAATAGAAATAGTCAACAATTACCTGCTCATTCTGAAACAAAACTAGTCTTTTATCTTAAATTTTGAAATATGGCAAAGACAGTTCAGGAAATGAGTATCATATTCAACATTTAATTTGCTAGCAGAAAATTATATTTTATATGGCCTACATAAGTCTTTGAAGAGTTGGATTAAAAAACACAGTTCATAAAGTTAGTGGGTATACTCAGCCTTAACACATCATCAAGTCTTTTTAAATGTCTTAAGACACATTCATTTTTAGTACAATATTTTTTTTTCAAATTGCCTATTTCAGCATTCATTATCAAACAACTCATAGCATAATGACAGGCAAAGGTCACTTATCTAACCTTATATTGCACCCTTGAATCCCAACATCATATCTTGAAATTCACTATATCTTCGGCTCAAATAAAAAGTTCATTCCATGATACTAACTCCAAAAACCCAAAAGTCATGGCACAACAAAATTAGTTAAATGTCAAAACCAATATCCTAACTGATGACTTGTCTAGCTTGATCAGGTATAGCATTGTCACACATTACAAACCGGTAGTGGGGTAATAACAATCATTTTCTCCTACAGTGCCATTATTATATGTATCATCTCAAATAACCACACACAAATCCCTGCCAATTACTTTTTCCAAATCTCCTGCAACACAAACCAAATATATTTGCCATCTCAGCCAGACACGGTATTACCCAATTTATCAACTTGCTGTCTCACATTGTACACAATATAGATAATGTTACCAAATTTGGCAAACGTGGAAGTAGGACGCTTTTTAAATTAGGGTAAATCACAGGCCTTAAACTTCTTTGTCACATGCAAGGGTGAAACTGCTGATGTTTAAATCAACAAAAAAGAAAAGGCTTTTGACCTAAATCTGCTTAAAGTAATTATTTATTAATGATTCAAATCATGATGAGCTAATAAATATTAAGGACTTTGAAACTCTGGTATTTCATTGTGAGCATTCCAATCTAAACATACTTGAAGGGAGACATTGAAACTATCTGTTCATTGCAATTCATAACTATGAATAATTATCTTCTTTGACTAATGCAAAGAACACATAATGAAAACAACTCCAAAGTTCTGTTAAGTTTGACAACATACAGAAAATGAATTGTAACTTAGATACTTTATTGAATAGGAAATCTAAACATGTTTGATTCATACCCTTATCAAATCTTGCGCTATCCTATACTTTGATTGACAGGCCTCTTTTGTGCGGCAAAATTAAATCAATACTTCTTTTGTCATTTACGATTTATTTTACGAAGTCCTTTTTCAAAGAAGTCACACTTGGTTATAATCATTTTTGTTTTGTTTTTTTGTTTGCTTTCAGTTTTGTTTTGTTTTTTTCAAAAAATTATTTTGTCATCTAACTTTAATTCATGATGAAACATCAGACTCACCCTTTGTATTAATGAACCACAAGATTTCATATTCTTTTACATTTTGTATTTCACCTGAAATCACTTGCATTTTAAAGTCAAATGCAGAAGTAAATACAAAAAACACAAGGCATTATGTAGAACTCTTTTGATTCAATTCAAAATAGATTGAGTATAGATAAATAAGAC
The DNA here is from genome assembly GCA_000969725.1 of Ophiothrix spiculata. NCBI lineage: Eukaryota > Metazoa > Echinodermata > Ophiuroidea > Amphilepidida > Ophiotrichidae > Ophiothrix > Ophiothrix spiculata. The sequence continues at coordinate 43,503 of JXSR01S072746.1, forward strand.
AATATTTAAGCAAAAAATGAAAAATTAGAATTCTAGGACTTGTGTTTTCAGAGGTGTGAGCACAAAAGCACACACCTAAAATGAACTTGAGATGTGCAAATTTCAGCAAAAACACACACCTAAATATCCAGAAAAGTGCTTTTTGTAGCACATTAGGGCTCTGTCACACATCACAAAATGTACGAATAACGTGTGACGGAATCTTTAGGTACTTTAAAGAAGCAAGGTCTGGCATCCTCGAAAATCTTGCAAAGTGAGTCACTTGTGAAATAGACCATTTGTGACCTGCTCCCATAAAGTCCCCAGAGTATTTCTTGAGTTACAGCTCCATGAACATGCCACAAATCAATAGAAAACAATAGAATTTTCAAGGGAAATATTGATAATTCATGGACAAAAAGTTGAGCAATGTTGATATGTGATACATCATTTTTAAAGCTTGTAATTTCAACATTTTTAATATGGACAAATCAGAAAAATTATTTTCCTGACTTTGTCTGGGTTTCGTGGAAGCAGGTAACATTTGTTAACTCAGCAAAGATGATTATCCAATAAGATAGCAAACTATGCTATATAATTGTAAAAACAGACAATATGCTATTATTGGAGTCATTAAATTTCCTACAAATCATGAAATTTTGAACGCAACAAATGCGTACAGTTAACAAGTGTCTCGCCTCACGCAGTACGAAAGACTTTTCTTTTCACGCAATGGCCGCGTCAAGCAACCAATCAAGATACGCCGCTGCGCATTTTCATTACCGATGCGTAGTCGCACACGCTCTCATCATACGCACCCTGCAGATTTGATTTGTAGGAAATTTAATGATTCCAATAATAATAGCATAAATTGCTTTCATTCAATTTAGGGCACAATTGTATTTGAGTGATTCTCATAAGGCCAAAAAAAAATTGTTGTGTTGCCCTCAGCGACCGACCCTATTCAAAAAAAAAAAAAACAGGGGCGGGAAAACACCCAATTTTGCTCAGGTGTTTTTTGAGAAAATATTTTGAAAATAGTGGAAAATACACCCAAATTTCATAATTTAGGTGCTTTTAAAAAAAATATTTAAAAAAATATTATTTTCCGACCGAACGACTCATTTTTTCAGAAATTCCACTTGAGGGCAACACAACAAATTTTTTTCTTGGCCTAATAGATAGGGGGACTGTTGTATCTGCAATTGGAACAATAATAGTCTAGATATTACATCCTTGTACATTTTGCAGACCACTTGTATCTGGCTTACTCCTTTGTATTTTTACAACAGTGAAGAGTTAACTAAAGAAAACAATGACATTTCACTGTTTCATCGCTTTAAGGTATCACTTAAAATTGGGTTGAGCACATAGAGATATTAAAAGAAAACTTGACAGCTTATTACGATGTATTATGACACTTCACAACAAGGATATTAAAAATACAAGATGAGCCCAGGGAATGGAAATATTTTCTCTGCATCTTAATAGGTTATAACCATAAATATTACCAATAATTGGTCGCATGGAAACGCACGTCCCTTCTGGGAAAAATTCTAAATTGGTTATCATCATGGCCTCCCTGTTACAGTTTCCTTGCAGAGGCTTTTTTTATGAATTCTTGACTCCACATAGGATAAAATTATGATTACACTGAACCAAATGTTACAATAACATATTAACGGTGGTTGCCTATATGACGGATTTGAAGAGATATTGGAAATGTCGTAATGATTTAATAAAATGCGATGTGTAGTGACAAGAATCATAAAAACTGCTCTTGAATATGGAAAGGGAAAAATGAACAATCGTACTATGATCAAGGGGAAGAGACCCTAAGGGGTGCTTTAAATATGTAGTGCACTTGACATGAATTTCTCAAATCTCAATTTAGCACATATTACATCATGATGAGTTTAAGAACCGCTCTCAGAGGCTCATAGAATCTGATATTTGAGTAAAGTGTTGTATGTTCATAGCATAAAAGTATACCTTAGAAAATTGTTTGACACATGTGAAAATACTTCATTAAACAATAGATACTTATTCTGTCATTTTGAATTACCTAAATTTGATGTAATATTTAATGAAAACTGAGAGTCTTACTATTTCAAAATATTGAATATATTTAGCTTCCTGGAAGCCAAAATAATTGATACTTAGTGTAGAATTTGGTAAATACAATGATTTACAAACATTTAGGCTTGCAGAGATGCCACTCATTGGTGTTCAAAAACTCTGAAATACTCATAGATTTAAAGGGGAGATACAAGGCAATCCGCAAATTTTATTCCGGCATGGAGACAAAATTGGAGGTATTCGGGTATTTGCCGATAGCTTGCAGATGATGCATCGCACCTTGTCATAATGCGCGAATATTGAAGCACGCACACACGCTTTGCATGCAGGTTGGCGTATCATTCGCGTAAAGTATTATTTGCGCAGGTTGTCTCTACGCGTAACTAAGTCTCGGCACTCGGAGTTGATTTTGCCCCGAACCGAGTTGGACCCGAATACCCCCAATTTGAGCTCCATGGCTGACGACGCCATTACACAGGCTGGCATACAAAGCCTGGTATCTCCCCCTCTATATCTATGGAAATACTTCAAAAATATGTAAGAAAACAAAATTGCCTATACCTTTGTACACAAAACAACCAATAAAAAAATCTGAATTTAGGCTAAAACCAATTGAAAAAATCTAAATTCAGAATTTATTCTGAAATGTGGCATCTCTGGGCTTGAATCTGATACAATACGTCATGCTACAGAGTATGATGAATGTCACTAGTTAACTTATGGTAAAACGCATTAAAAATCACATGTCTTTTTTGATTAAGTAAAAGGTGGAGTTCTTTTCTAAATGTCAACTACTTGAGTAATTAATTAGCGAAAATTACCATATAGGAGTAATTGATAAATGGAAAAACACTTGTGAATCAAATATCTCATCATATGATGTCAGTCATATTAAGGAGTTGAGTCTTACATTATGAGTGTAACACTCACCAAAGAGTTTTACTGAATGGGAGAAATGAAGTAGGGAACTATTAGCTCTTGTTCAGAGCTGTCCACTACCCTCTGCAGTACACTCAAAAGTGTGCTGAAATACCACCTTTTGCCCAGGCAGCGCGCGCAGGCAGTGGGCTTATTGCTGTGTCCGTGAGAGGGGCAATCCATGGGGAACAGTACTAGTTCTAGGAATGATAAAATTATAAGCCCCCAAAAATGCCACTTTTCCAATGAAAAAACTTCACATGAAAAATTTCAACAAGTCAATAACTTTCAGCAAAATGACAAAAACCATGTTTGAAAAATTATGGAACATCTGAGCAGGTGTTGAATTGGAGACAAACACTCCAATAGTTGTTAGATTTAATTTGTGAATGTGTCCTTGTGAGTCTTGGGCGTGCATGCGAACAAAACAACCTTGAAAATATACACCCCGTCAGAGACCACTGCGTATTTGCTACAGACGCGCTTTCAAGAATTAAATCCAATAGTGAAGTTTTCCAAACTCACCAGATTAAACTAAGACTTCAGTCCTGGTAGAAATAGAAATGTTTCAATTTATCAAAAAAGGAAGCTGTTTTATTATGGTTTTAAGAATGCTTTTTAATAAATTCTAGCTACAATAAACCTTAAATGCCACATTGCATATGGATTATAGAGAATAAGTTATTGTTTCTGTTCTGTAACTTCAAAAAATGGTATAGGCATTGATTTTATAAGAATTTTGATGTCATTTTGATGATTTGTACAAATCCTGTAACTCATCTTTCAAACATGAAAACATTAAATTATCAACGTATATGTTTGCGTATTTATCCTGGAGAATAAAACACATTTTAAAGATAATCTTGATTTGATTTAAATAAGTACTTACCTGCAATTTTAAAGTAGTAATGTCAGGGAACATGGTGAATATGAAAGAAAAAAAAAAGAAAAAGGAAAAAATGTCTATTAGCAAAAGCATTGAACATATTGGTCATAATGTACATTTCAACACACTTTTTTAAATTCTGTGTTTTTCAAGTAGTAGCATAAAAGGCAAGATGACATGAAAGGAAAAAGAAAACGAACAAATATCAATTAGCAAAACAATCAAACCCATTACTTATAATGTGCACTTCATTGTTATCTATATTAATATTATTTCTTACAAGCATTATTTTTGTGAACAAATGTGACTCGTTACATTGAAATACGGTACATATCAGAACCTACATGTTTCTCTTTTCATGACAACAATAAAACCACATCTGAAATTAAATATTTCTTTTTACTGTTATCAATAGTTTGAAATGACATTGTGATGCAACAAATCTACATCGTACAAGATATTAAAATTTGAAGCTTGGCATAACATATTGTTAACATTGCCACGAAATGTGAAACATGTAGGCCTGGACAAGTATCCTCTTTTGATACGACGAGTCACAAATTTAGTTAAGATGATGGCGCTGTTCATATTTTGTTTTGTCCCTAAGAACGAAACAAAACCACTTTTTAATTTTTTTATTTCAGCAATACATTTGTAATCATAGTCTGCTATTATGAGCCAAAATTCATTGAAAAATTCTTTTGGGAAAGCAGATTCAGAATCTTTGGCAGGAAATTTTTCTTTAAAAAATGGAAATTTCTGGCTGTAATTTTGAAATGGAATGACAGATTTTTTATTTTTATTTTTTAATTTTTTTGTTTCACATGAATTGTTTTGAGTTGTTGCATCACTGAGTACGGTTTTAAAGATATATATAATGTGTAGAACATTGTTTTTAAAGCGATCATAATCTTGAGTCCATATGGAACCCCTCCCCCCCCCCCCCTTGTGCACCAACAGGATTCTAAAATGCCTTATGCACTTAAGTGTTAATATTATCATTATAAAATAACTTATTCAAAATCAAAATGAATGGTACTTTTCCTATTCAAAACAATACACACAGCAATCACACATTTAGTATTCCAATTCACAGCTGCTAGGCGATTCAATTCAGGTTTCAATAATTAACATTCAAATCTGTGATTGACTTTCATTGTACTTTTCCCAGTTTCACACTTTAATCCTAAATATCAGAGCTTCAAGTGAGTCATCAATCATCCCAATTCATTGCTCATGCAGAACAAAAATAACAGAAAAATGTTTAAATCCAAGATGGCGGAACATCATGTTTAATGCAAGTTTTTGCTTACTTACATGTCAGAATATCACATTTTTGGGGGTAAATATGGAATAGAGTCTGTAGTTTATATACGAACCTTTATATTACTAGTGATTTCACACCCATGATCAAAGTCAAAATGGTGTCAAAAGACTATTTTGAAAAATTGAAATAGATACCTTTTCAGAGTCATACTTGTCTTGTAAGCAGCACGTAGCTTGCGGATCCTCACGATCCCTTCATTCAGCTTGAGTGTGAATCCGTCCTAGTCACATGACCACCTGGTAAAGCGGTCATATGACAGCATATCATTGTAGTAGATGGCCGGTAGTTCGTATCCTCCATCCTTGTTGAGTGTTGGTTGCTGGCTGCGGATTTCAACAGAGTGATTAACACTCACGCTGAACGAAAGGATCGTGAGCTATGTGCTGCTTACAAGTATGACTCTGAAAAGGTATCTATTTAAATTTTATGATCATGACAGAGTCCAATATCAGTATACATACTGCTATTTTGAAAAATTTGACGCCTCTTCTAACAAATTGACTGTTTTAAATTTTTTGAGATATGTAAGCTTGATACTTTTATTCAATTACATAGCTGCCAACAGGAGTCTCCCCATAGAACATAATCATCTTTTGGGACTACTGAAATAAAAATCTCAAATAAAATTCATTTTTAGCATTTTGACCATCTGAGACGAACAATCAAAATCTAACGTGCGAAGGATAAATGGCGGGATGAATTGTTTTCCTAAAGCCAGTTTCAATATAAGTTAATTATAATACAAGCTATTGAATGCCCTGTGGCCTTTCCTCCCAATGAGAAATTATGGGGAAGTCAGTTCCTGAGTTAAACCATTTGAGGAAATATTCCATTTTTACTTCTAAAATGGAAATTATGATATTCTATACCACTGCTGATTAAAAGTCAACATGCCTTTACCTCTATAACCCTTCAAGGAAAATGTTTCATCATTATGTCTAGACCGGGGCAAGACAAAAGCAATTTATATTTGATGTAATAAATTTCCATATGAATACAAGTGTATCTTTAAGTTTAATACCAGAGTTCAGTTTAAAATATTACCCAATAAATATCAACTTTTATTTGTATCGGTTTTACATCTTGTAACAAAATACAATGACGATTTTGTAACTACCTAACCCGTACACGCATGATATTAACACATGAAAATAAATTCCAGACAAAGTATTAAATAAAAGTTTCACCTAGTAATTAGCA
>JXSR01S072746.1:52184-70584 GCA_000969725.1 Ophiothrix spiculata
GTATCACCATAAGACAACTACCTGATATGAAATGCTAAATATATCTCTATCAAGAAAAATCACATGTCTGGTACAAATCAACCGAACTTAAGGCCCCCAAAAAAATTATTTGTTTGTCCTCACCTGACTGACTGTTATGTCAGTGAAGTTAATTTCTAGTTCAATTTTTCCATTCTTTAAGTTGAGTTTCATGTACATTTATTATTATTTAAAAAAAAAAATACCAACCCTACCTTTCCAGGAGCTGTTATGGACAAACAATATTTGTTTTTTGGCCTGAGATAGTGGTTGCATAACAACTCACTTCATATGCAAGTAACTCCATTATTTTGATGAAATGAATATTTTTAGGAACGTTGAGGAATCTATTACCGTTCCATTTGTCTCTCAGATTTATTTTCTCACATACATAAATTAACTTGCACACTGATATTCTAAAAAAAGCATTGAACATAAATTCATACACTCTGCATTAAGTACGCGTTGAAATTGTAAATCTGATTGGACAGTTGGTAACTTATACGCATTCATTAATCACGTCTAGTTGCACGCTGCGTATCGCGTAGTGCGATGTACAATTCCATGTACGTGTACGAGTATCATGCTCGCGCTTGTACGGTAAGTTTCATTTTAAAACAAAGGTAAATCTAAATTACAATGATTAACATGGGACGATGGATGGTGACATGTATTTTCTATCTTTAATTGAAATAGCAAACACATTTTAAAATAATTATGTCGTTTAATTTCTTATTTTATTCTAATTATTGTCATGTATGAATAAGATTAATAACTGCTCTTTACTTAGCGCTCGTAAAATTGTATAAAAATAATGCACCTTGTGCTGAAGTTGAAGTTGTCCAACTCACTCGGCTGTGTCTCGTGAGCGCAGACAATTGCAACTTCAGCACGTGGTGCATTATTGTTGTACAATTTCACTCGTGTCAAGTAATTATCAATTCCTTACTTGATCTGTTAAAAAGCAAACATGAGAATTATTTGATATTTGACAAAAAATGATCTTGTGTAAGTTTTAATCGTCAAGCACAGGGAGGCTAGAGTTCGAGTCTGTCAAACTCTCACTATTACCTTTTACTGATTGTTCTCTAGAAATAATCTCCAATCTCCATAACATTAAAAAGTGCATCTTTTATACTGAAACAACAAATAGTTGACAAACGATAACCATATACAAATTTAGAAATCATTTCATACTTCTAAAGTTTATTACATATTTTGCAAGGGTTAAAACAGAAATAGCTCATTGATAGGGAATGGGAGCACATTCCGAGTCTCTTTTTATTCAAATAGATCTTTTGTATTCCTCAGGGGTGTGAGAGTTAGCTGTTAAAAAAACTCTGAAATAGTGACAAAATGCCCAAAATAAACTGAAAATTAAAGAAAAAGCTAAAATTGTGACTATTTAGAATGCATGCAAAATGCTAAATCAGCGTAAATGCTGAACTCTCGCACCCCTGATCCCTTGAACATCGATATTGTCGCCCTTTTTGTTTAACAGAAGAAATGTGTACAACATTGAATAATTATGTGGAAATGTGCTTCTGTATGTCTACCTTCTATTTACAAAGTGTACACTGAAAATATTTGTCGATAGCAAACAAAATTGCATATTATATAGAACCAGCCCATGGAAAATGTTGATACATCGTTCTGTCTGTATCACATAGTATCAATTTTGATCTTGTTTTTTTTTCCCCGTCATCATGTTGACGTCTACAAAACCTATGATGGATCAGAGTGTTGACAAAAACTATATTTTTTTTATTGCAAATCAATCATTATCAGTGTCATATAATGAGAGCAAAAGAAATTGTAAAACAAGGAATACACATAGAAAAAAAGCAACCTACATTCTTGAATAAATTCCCGGCACGTAGTATGCCTGCTTTGTACTATCATGATGCAAGCTTTACCGTGATAAGCAAAAGAAGACATCAGGACCTTCCCATCATGCATTACTTCCAATGAGATTTTTTGTACAGGTTTCAATGAGAGGGTTTAGGGATAAAACATATCTGAAATATAAGATTGGGATGAGGTCTGCTAATTGTGGTATGTTTAATCCCTAAACCCTCTTATTACAACCTGTACAAAAAATCCCATTGGAAGCAGTGTATGATGGGAAGGTCCTGATTACTTCTTTTGTGATAAGCCATATGTCAAGCATGGCACATAACTGTATTAAAACATACCATCATTACATTAACATTCTGATGGTTGTCTCAACACTTGTTTACTAAAGTGGTTTAGAATACATTAAATGTGTCAAATGGCTTGAAACTAGGAAATATATTCCTGTCATTTTACTGACATATTTAGATGTTGAATTTAAAACAAATATTTTGCATTGATTTTTTTTTTCTCAATCAAATGAGCAATTGTAACTGAAATGAAAAATGTTACTCTAAAAAATATAAAAATGGTTAATTCAGAAAAAAATATGATGGATTTTAATTTTAATTTTTACATATCCAACAGGCATAGAAAAAATCTTCATTCCGTGAAGACGAAAGCTAAACAGTAAGTTTACTTTCATGGATTCGTCTAGCATAAAATCAATCAAACATATTCTTTTTCTTTCAAAATAATTTTATGTTTTTCCCTTTCTTCTTTTTGTTTGCTCCTTTTCTTTCTTGGTATCAGACAAGTTCTGTATCTTTTTTCTTCTCCAAAGAATAAGAAATAAAACATAACATAAAAAGGAATTACGTACACAACATTAAGAATGGAACTGCTACTATGATATTTCAATAACAGGTGCTACATTAAACTTATCTAGGTTTTCTTTTAAAACTAATACAATTAGTCAGTTCAAATGTTCTGTCCGTGCATAACAATGCATTTTGTAATCCGTAGTAAAATATTTTGTTAACCCATTACTTATTCTATTCACTGGAGTCAATAAGTATAGATAATCCCCACTAGAGAAATTGCAATCCTTGACAGTCCTTTTGTGTTTACACGATATAAAGCACAACTAAAAATCTCTAAGCGTTATGCTTTTCGTCGAAGACAAAAGCCTAGCCTATACTTTGATTGACAGGCCTCTTTTGTGCGGTAAAATTAATCCGATACTTCTATTGTCATTTACGATTTAGTTAACAAAATCCTTTGTCCTTTAATGAGATAACGGACAGAACATTTGAACTAGCTAAATGTATGCAGAACAAATTGGATTTATTACACCTGCTATCAAATCAATATTTATGCCATTTGAATGTAGTACAAAAGTGTACTTCTTTAATCTAATTCACACAATTGAACATAAATGTTTTAGCTATCGATGAATTCAGCTTTTATGACATGCTATAAATTATACTAAAAAGATAACAACACAAATGCCAATAAGGAAATACTTTTCAATATAAAATTAAAATTGGGTCTGTAAAACAGATGTTGACTCAGCTATCTACTTTTCAAAAGATTTAACACATTCATATATACAAAGAAAAAATGAAATCTTTCAAGAAATGTTTTTAAATGTCAAGTTAACAAATGCTGTTTCCAAACCAATGGAACAAGTGTTGTTGATTTTTTTTATCTCTGATATCAATAAATCCATATACATCATTCAAACATTTGCAGCTCTGAAGCAGATTCACTCACATTTATAGCTTTGCTATAAATACAGCTTGAAAAATGACAGAGCAGCACAAAAAATGACTTGTAAAAAACGGAAGAAAAAATGCACTCAAAGACAAAGAAATAAACATATGGACTTCTTTATTTGATTTGAAATACAATAATGATGTTCTTTTCCAATGACATTATTTTCAAATGACACGCTCTAGAAATGTAAAATATACAAGAAATTCTGTTTAGGAACATACTGTAATAAATCCTACCATCATAAGCCTCCTATGGGATGTTTCAAAATTTGAAAGGAAAAAATTGGTTTTCAAAGTATCCCACCTATTTGGACATAAATTGAAGTCATGCTTCCTTTCATGCTGACATTCTTGAAGGATTCATTTGTTTTCATCGTATGTTCTCCTAAGCTTTTGAATTTGCACTAACTTATACCAAGGTTGATGAGGTGTTTTAGCCGAAATCATGAGCCAAGACTAAAAATTGGCTGAATAAAGCCAGAATAATTATCTTTTTTTTTTCACACTTTTTCCAAAATCTGTCACACCATTTTTTCAGCTCTTGGGCCAACAGGGGGCCATATGGCCTTAGCAAAAACACTGGTTCCAACCATTGTTGACTTATCTATGATTGATGATGATAGATTTCAAATGATTTCAAAATGTACAAGAGTACATTTTGAAATCATTCTTCTTCAATTGTGTTTATCATGCAAGTAGTCCTATTAAATTTATGATTGAAACTCTTCTGTAAACTTCCCTGTAATTTAAATTCTGTATTCAGTATCAATAGTTAGTTTCAATGTATTTATTAAACCAGTCCACAGAAACCCCTGTGATGTTCATCAAATTACATATTAACTTGTAACAAAGGGCAGGTGTGTCAGAGCAGCTGGCTATTATCACATCCGCATGACAGCCAAAGATTTCAACTATATGTGTACCGCCGCGGCAAAAGGGTCCAGTTGTCGACTCCTACATGTTGCTCATTGTAGCTTATCTGATGTATACAAATACCATACATTAGATATGCTACAAGGAGCAACATGTACGAGCCGACAACTGGACCCTTTTGCCGCGGCGGTACACATATTACATCTTACAAACAAAACAAAATTAACAAGTATTTTAAGGCATTTACTTAAATGTCTTCTTTAAAAATGCTCTCTGGCTGTCAATCGGCCAGTTTTATTGCATTTTATCCTTTCTAGCGTTAAAGAAGAAATCCATATGTTTCACTCAAGACCTTGCATTAGGAAATACAAATCAAATTCACCTTCACTCACACAAACAACTATCTGGTGTAAATAATGGTGACAGCATTTGGTACCTTGAAAATGTCAATATTCTTTTACCATGATAAGAAATCTTGGAGCAGTGCACTTAAATTGTCAAAGTTTGCATAAAAACTAAGACTTACTGCCTGAATTAAATAAATACAGATGACCAATGCTTTCAGAATAGAAAATTTCAAAAGGATAGGACACTCAGAAATGCCATATGGACTTCTTTATTTGATTTGAAATACAATAATGATGTTCTTTTCCAATGACATTATTTTCAAATGACACGCTCTAGAAATGTAAAATATACAAGAAATTCTGTTTAGGAACATACTGTAATAAATCCTACCATCATAAGCCTCCTATGGGATGTTTCAAAATTTGAAAGGAAAAAATTGGTTTTCAAAGTATCCCACCTATTTGGACATAAATTGAAGTCATGCTTCCTTTCATGCTGACATTCTTGAAGGATTCATTTGTTTTCATCGTATGTTCTCCTAAGCTTTTGAATTTGCACTAACTTATACCAAGGTTGATGAGGTGTTTTAGCCGAAATCATGAGCCAAGACTAAAAATTGGCTGAATAAAGCCAGAATAATTATCTTTTTTTTTTCACACTTTTTCCAAAATCTGTCACACCATTTTTTCAGCTCTTGGGCCAACAGGGGGCCATATGGCCTTAGCAAAAACACTGGTTCCAACCATTGTTGACTTATCTATGATTGATGATGATAGATTTCAAATGATTTCAAAATGTACAAGAGTACATTTTGAAATCATTCTTCTTCAATTGTGTTTATCATGCAAGTAGTCCTATTAAATTTATGATTGAAACTCTTCTGTAAACTTCCCTGTAATTTAAATTCTGTATTCAGTATCAATAGTTAGTTTCAATGTATTTATTAAACCAGTCCACAGAAACCCCTGTGATGTTCATCAAATTACATATTAACTTGTAACAAAGGGCAGGTGTGTCAGAGCAGCTGGCTATTATCACATCCGCATGACAGCCAAAGATTTCAACTATATGTGTACCGCCGCGGCAAAAGGGTCCAGTTGTCGACTCCTACATGTTGCTCATTGTAGCTTATCTGATGTATACAAATACCATACATTAGATATGCTACAAGGAGCAACATGTACGAGCCGACAACTGGACCCTTTTGCCGCGGCGGTACACATATTACATCTTACAAACAAAACAAAATTAACAAGTATTTTAAGGCATTTACTTAAATGTCTTCTTTAAAAATGCTCTCTGGCTGTCAATCGGCCAGTTTTATTGCATTTTATCCTTTCTAGCGTTAAAGAAGAAATCCATATGTTTCACTCAAGACCTTGCATTAGGAAATACAAATCAAATTCACCTTCACTCACACAAACAACTATCTGGTGTAAATAATGGTGACAGCATTTGGTACCTTGAAAATGTCAATATTCTTTTACCATGATAAGAAATCTTGGAGCAGTGCACTTAAATTGTCAAAGTTTGCATAAAAACTAAGACTTACTGCCTGAATTAAATAAATACAGATGACCAATGCTTTCAGAATAGAAAATTTCAAAAGGATAGGACACTCAGAAATGCTTTCTAAATACATTATAGTAAATTTAACATGGCTGTGACTAATGTGACAAGTTAATGCTTAAACAAATACCATTCTAAAATGATCTATTAAAGTGTGTTATAACAGAGCCCCTTTGCAGAATCTTACTTAGGCCAAAAAAAATTGTTGTGTTGCCCTCCGCCAGCCGGGTCGAAATTGTGGAAAATTCCGACCCGGTTTGTTTGTTTTTTCCATCAAAACTCTTGATTTTTAATATTTCTTGAGTTGCACAAATATTTTGCCTGATTTCCAGTCCCGAAAATGTTCCAAAATTCACCTTTCAGTAGCAAACAACCATGTATCCCACACTATTTACACATGGCATCTGTAATAGTTATTAAAACAAATTAAAAAAAAAACGGCCTGGCGGTCCCCACCACTTTGGGCCTGTGAGGGCAACACAACTATTTTTTTGTTGGCCTTATTATAAGATCTCTGTGGAAAAGATGTCTAGTAATTAACATTATATGTACATGTGTATGATAGAAAATGATTCACTTAGATTATTTGACTCTTGGCAAGTTGTACATGTTGCATTTGGCATATCATTTGAATCATATTTATAAAAGCCCAGGAGTCAAGGATACTGTACACATAAGTATTAGCAAAATTAAAGTAATGTATTTTTCAATAAACTTGTATAAAATGCATGACACGTTTATACAGGATAGTCTCATCAGTGTCTAGTTCTGCTTTCCATGAGGGTTCTGTTAGAAGGTAAGATTTATTTACCAGTTTAAGCGCAAGTTTGGACTGGCAACAAATTGCACATACAGTGCCGAGACTGATCAAACCAACAATAGTCCTGGGCTCATTGGTGCAAAGTGATGGAATAACCGCTGTGCTACCTGCTTCCCCTAAAGCAGATAACTTGATGTATCAAGTTGGACATTATTATGTATCTGACCGACACCAATAAAGATTGAAAGATGTCATAAAAAAGGGTGCACACATTGTCAGTTTAGGTATTTGCCATTCCAGAACAACATCACACCAAACTACAAACAGTCTCAGTGATGTAATGCTAATGTACTCTATGTTTCTTAATGGTGAACATTTCTACAGCATGGACACATTACATTCAAGGCCATCTAAACTGTGCTAATGTGAAATAGTGGCGACTTTACAACATCTGCAATGTATTCCAGGAAGGAAGAAATCTACTAGCTCATTTCTCATCCTTTTGATTACAGTTCATGTTATGTGGCAACATTTTAACATTTTGCATGAGTTTCATGTGTACTTTGTCCACTGCCCAATGATACAACTTTCAAAAAAGAAAATCCCATCAATATTAGCATAAGCATAGAGGTGAATATCAAGAGAAAACCTTGCCAGACAACCTATAAACCTAAAATAACTCAAATAAAGTTTAATTCAAACGAAACATTTTTAACCCTCAAAGTGTAATTCAAACTACATTCTTAACCATTACCATAACTCTAGTGTATTTCAAACCTTAATTCTAACTTGATCCCAACAATAAATCATGACACTTGAGTACACTTAGCACCCAAACATCATAACTGACCACATGCCTACAAGCAAAGCACCAACCCAACTTTAGAACGGAAAATGGACAGGAGATATGAAAAATGTGAGAATAACAATCACACCATGCCAAAATGATTGCTTCTGTAATGTCTTTTACTTAATTTTAACATGCGTCAGAACTGCTCATATGTCAGGTGGCACCAAAATTGAACTTATGTTGAAGTAAATCAGTTCTGTTTGTTCCCTTATATGCCAACATCAAACCTTGTTATACCAACTTTGTTACTATCTAATTAAGAAAGCCAACATATGGGTCTACACCAACCCTAACCCTACCAAACAACAAAATACCATATACGGCAAAGTCAAGAAAATTGCGTTACAAGTACAAATACTTCATAGACCAGAGTTAGTTATAATAAAAAAAAAATCGCTGTTATGACAGTGCCTTCTCAATGGCTTAACATAGTGATAATGGGATTGGGGTGCAAGAGGTCCTGGTTTTAACCCAGGTGAAAATTTTCCATTTTAACTTGCAGATTTCCGAGAGGAGAGTTTTAAATGGAGAGACTGGGTAGGGGTTAGGGTTAAACAAAAGACAACTCAATGATACTAGGAATTAAAACCTACAAGTTGATGCACACAATTAAAAAGTCAAAACTGACCACTTACTTAGCTTGATCAGAACAAATAGTTACAGCATTGTCACACATCATAAGCAGGTGAGGGTATAATAACAATCATTTTCTCCTACAGTGCTGTTATTATTTGTATCATCTCATATAACCACACACAAATCCCTGCCAATTACTTTTTCCAAATCTCCCGCAACACAAACCCAATATATTTGCCATCTCAGCCAGACACGGTATTACCTAATTTATCAACTTGCTGTCTCACATTGTACACAATATAGATAATGTTTCCAAATTTGGCAAACGTGGAAGTAGGGCGCTTTTTAAATTAGGGTAAATCACCGTCCTTAAACTTCTTTGTCAGTTGCAAGAGAGAAAGCGCTATATTTAAATAATGAGGAAAAAAAGGCATTTGACTCAAATCTGCTAGTGTAATTATTTGCAATCATTCTTTGTGGTGTAATGCAACATGGTGGAGACCTTACAATAAGTACTATGTAGCATGTAGGTTCCACTGTGATATGAGATATATCAATAATGAGTTTTCATGGAGGACAAGAAATATGTTTCAACAATTCTAACTATTGCCATTTTGGAAAAAAATACCTTGAAATATTTCATAAATATGTTTAGACATCCCACTCAAGAGAACCAATAGAGCACAAGTGGTCCTGTCATTTATTGTATGCAGTTCATGTAGTTGATATAATTTAATTGTATGGCTTCAAGATGATCTGTCATGATGTTTAAAGATGATTTTTTTAAAATCTTTGCATAAAATTATGTGTAGAAAAATGTTCTTTCATGTGTAAAGTGAAAAAAAAAATTGCTAAGCCGGACTCAAGATGATATTTGCATTATGGGTTTAATAAGGTTGTAGATACTTAGCAAATAGTTTGATTACTTGTTGCATTAATAAAAGTAGTTCACTGCCTCCCTCAAAGTATTTGTAGATTTTTACAATGGAGTACCATAGTTGCAATGTACTCGATAATTAATCATTAGTATAATCATGATCAAGATAAATACTTTCAACTTTCTTGGATCAGTCATTGTGGATGAAGGAGGCAGCTCCCAGGAAATTAGAAGACGTTTGGCAATGGCTAGGACAGCTGATATCGTACTTGATGACATCTGGAAAGACAGGGGAATCACCATAACAACAAAGAAAAGCATTATGAGCGCCCTGGTATTCCCGATTGCCACATATGAGTCTGAGACATGGGCAGTTGGAAAAGCAGACAAAGGTAAAATCCAAGCCTTCGAAATGTGGTGTTGGAGAAAGATGTTGAGAATTTCCTGGAGAGAGCATAAAACAAATGAATTTGTCAGATGCCAAGTAGGAGAGTACACCCCATTATGTCAGAAAATAATTCGCAACAAACTTCAATATTTTGGGCATATCTCAAGAAGGGAAGGCGACTGTCTAGAGAAAATAATTGTTCAAGGAATGATGGAAGGACATCGCAGAAGAGGCAGGCAGAAAACCCGCTGGATAGATGGCATTAGAGAATATACTGGCCTATCTGTCAATGCAGCCTACCGTTATGCTCAAGATCAAGATCGACACAGTTGGAACGACATCAAGGGTCACAACGGGTCAGTCATGACTCATAGGATGACGACGATGATCAAGATAAGTAACATGAGGGTCCCTCCTTATACGACCAGCTTCCCAGATCACTTAGTTGGCTCATAACAACATGTCAACAACTATTATTACCCAAACTCACTTGTGCTTAAATAATTCCAATAGACAGATCTGTCAATACACATCTCTCTTACAAGGTAACAACTGCTCATATGAAACAATTGAACATTGACTGCTGCCAAATATCGAAAGAAATTCTCAAGAGCACAATTTCTAATTAAAACAATCCCTTGATTACTTGAATTGCTTATTAGTTGACACAAATATTTAAGGTAATTTTCTACTTGAAATGGCATTCAGTCAAAGACTGTCCATCTTGGCATTTTAACTCAAGTCAGATATCAATGTTCAAAAGTGTTACTTTATTTTTTATATCTTGCACTGGAGTAAATATTTTAATTCCTAGGATTTTTTCCATTTATCCCCTTAAACTAAAAATATGAGTATTAAACATAAATTTAAAATGTATGATCAACAAAACAAACTACTAAACCAAAACTACTTTGATGTCAATGCTTTTACATTGGTTATCAGATCGCAATTATATTAAATTTTTAAGTTGTTAAATATCCATTTGATATTCAGAAAATGTAGAGAATGTATATAGGGTTTTAGTTGTAGCAAATCAAAATGAATCGCTGAAATTGAAATCTTATCACAAAATGTTTACAAAGTTTTGAAAAACTTGGAAAAGTTAACATGAACTATGCAGCCAGCCAAATTTCATTCATTACCTTGTAAGAAAGAACTCAACTAGCGCTCACTCTTGCTTCACACATTAAAACAGGGAGTGCAAATTGAATTACAATGCTGCAAATTCCTGCTTCATTTTCCTCACTTATTTCCCCTTGTCTACCACCCATGCCACTAACCTATCACCTTATGGCATACTAGAATGTTGAATTAGAGAGAAAATAGGGATATTTGCATTCTACATAACCAAACTGTCATATTGACTAAAGTGTTAAGCAAATGAGAAAATCGGAGGCACAAAACATCCCATGGCATATCATAAAGATCTGATGGGAGGGCTCGGCTCATCAAATTACCAAGATACAAATTACCGTTGGGCTTTAATCTATAAACACAAAAGCTATTGGAAAAGCTGAGAAAATTGCTGTCTCTCGCCTTAGTGCTTTCAGTACAAATGACAGTTGGTGATATAAGTTTGTTTCAGAATGTTTTCTCCTTCCTGTGTCAAGTTATGGATTTTATGAACTGTTGTAACTCAATGTACATAATTGACTTGCATATGCCTGAACAATCTTTATTATGACTTAAACAAAAAGTTTAACAAGGTGACTTGAACTTTATAGCTAAACTTACCAATTCTTATAAAAACACTCAACACACAATCTAATTTCAAGCATTAGCACTGGACCACAAATTGAATTACAGTGCTGTAATTTTTGCATCATTTTTCTCACTTATTTCACTTTGTCTACCACACATATCACTTATTTTACACCTTAATACAAGTTAAAATGTTTGAAGGTAGATAAAATAAGGGAATATGCATTCTACATACCCACACTATTGCATGTAAAAAGATATCAGTATCAAGTGCATAAGGAAATCGGTGTATCATCAAGATCTGACAGGAGGGCTTGGCTCATCAACTTAAGATACACATTTTTGTTGGGTTTTAATTTTAATTTATGAACAAAAAAATATTGAAAACCTTACAAAATGTTCTCCTCTGTTTTGCCTCATGCACAAATGGGATGTCAGGATTTATCACAATGTTTTCTTCTTCTTGACTTTATGGAATTTTAGAATGAGTTATTGAAACCCAAAGTACTAAAAGATATTGATGTGAACTTTGCAGCCAAATGTATTTGTTTACCTCCTATGGGGAATATAACTTCACATTGAAATTGGACCACAAATTGAATTCATTACTATACTGGAAATTCCTGCTTCATTGTTCTCACTTGTATATCCCTTGTCTACCACCCTCACCACTTAATTATCATCTTAAACCGTGTTAAAATGTTGAAAGAGAAAGCAAATAGGGAAGCATTTGCATTCTACATACCCAAACTGTTGTATTGACAAAAGTGTTAAGTAAATGAGAAAAATGGAGGCATAAAATATCCCCTGGTATATCATCAAAATCTGGTGGGAGGGCTTTGGCTAATCAAATAACACAGAAACAAATTACCATTGGGTTTCTTTTAAGGAGAATTAAAGCTTTTGCAAATGCTAAGGAAATAATTGTCACAATGTAATATTATCTTATCCTGCTTTTGGTACGAATGAAGAGAGTTATGTGGATGCTGAAGTTTGGTGAGCAAAAGGAGACAGTGACTCAAAAAAAAAATATGGATAATGAGATGGATGTAACCTGACAAATAAAGACTAAAATTAAGAAGTCCCCTTGTTATAATAATGAAATACTGCTAGTTTTGGAATTATTAGAGGCAGCCTTTAGAGACTACATTACATATGGTCTTTGAAAGCTAAAATATTCTTTGAACAACACATTTGAGGCAAGCTTAACACCCACCTGAGACCTCACCCTATTGTGTTTTCACTCCATTATTTTGTAGGAATGGAGCGTTAATACAATAACTCTCCATTCGTGATAATACACGAATGGAGAGTTATTTACGAATGGAGACTTAGTTATTGTCATTAAATTTACAACAAGGTACAAAAGTGTGAAAAACAAAACACATTATATTATGCTGAAGACTGCTCAATCAATGGACAATTATTTTATAGCAAGGGGATTAAAGGTTATCAAAAATTAACTGTTTCATGTCTATAGAGCCATGTTATAAGGAATATTTTGTAGTACTTTTTGTCGACACATTATTTATATTACAGCATTTATTGTGTAGGCCTACCATATGGCAATTTATATGTAGGATTAGCGCAATGCTATTTTGTGTTTTATTTTTAATGTTTAATAGTGTTTTTTCATTTTTTGCGTAATTTGCGTGCGTGCGTTCATGTTGTATTCTTCATGTATTTGTAGGCTATAACAATTTATGTATATTTAATCAATTCAATTTTTTATGCAGATAAGTTAGTTTAGTAGGCCTATTCCAGCTGTTCCAGCTTTAAAAGATTAATGAAAAGAAAAGGTATTATGGTGAAGTTGTCATAAATATAAATGATCCCGAATATTTACATTTTAGGGTTATTTTTTGGTTCATTTTAGAGAGCAAATTTTCTTAAATTACACCAATTTTTTATTGGTTTCAAACTAATTACTTTTTTCTCCTTTTGAATTTTTTCTTCTCTTTTCTTTTGATAAGGATGTTTTCATTTTGATTTCATTATACTTATTGTGAATCTTCAATAACGAGTATATTAGTACCAGTCACATTGATTTTAAACAATTCTGGGTTGACGTACGCCCCTCTCTACCCCATTGTATAACCATTGTTTTGGTTTACTCATTAATATTGAGCATATGCGTGAAATTTTATCAGTTTTACTTATACGTATGATGCACCTCCATCAATTATGTAATTTATGGTGAGGTTTAGAGGAATTAAAATTAAATATTAATTATTTCAACTATTTTATGATTTTATATAAGACTGTAGGCCTACCAGATAAAATTAGGCCCAGGAGTTAAGAAATTATAAATGTACAGCGATCCAAACTTACATATTTCTGCCCAGGTGAAACAGAACAATCAGCAAAATCTGGTACAATGCTAACATACTCTCGACACAAGAATCAATGGTGTTTCCGAGATGAAAGTAATGACACCAAAATCAAAATATTATCCAACATTAGTTTGCTATTGATATAAATCCAGTATTTTCTCAGTACAGCATTGTACAACCACACACATCCGAGTCCATCTTTATCATGTTTATTAGACCGAGTCAACTTATGAAATGAATCGAACATTGATTGTATTGAATCATCTTGTATTGAATTCATAGAGACTTGTGAGAATTTTCAAGTGTAACAAACAACAAACAATTGATTATACAATTAACAGATCGGTCTCAGGTTGGTGTTAAGTAAGAGAACGGCCTCGTTTATCACAACTTTCGTGGAAAACAAAACTATCGCCTTGGCATGTTTTATTTTCCACGAAAGTTGTGATACTCGGCCTTTCTCTATTACATAATAAACATATTTCAAAGATTTTCTTGCTTGAAATCAAGTACTTACCTGAATTTTTGTAAAGTAGTAACATCAACAGCAAGATCACATGAAAGAAAATAGAAAAAGAAAATGATCTCAATTAGCAAAAATATTCAATATCACATTATCAAACAATACTACGTTTATCACAAATATTCAGCACTATTTTCATAATTTTTTACTTCAACAGGCACTTGCTCTCATGACATGAGCTGAAAATTGCAGGTAAAAATTAAAACAGCCTCCAGAGGTGAAAGTAGGGCAGGGAGGTCTACTTTTTTTTTGATGTAAATCATATCAATTAATAGTCAATTATTTATATCAAAAGATTGGATAAATAACATTGCATTATGAGATAATTGTATATGTTTTGCTTTTTTTTAATTGTTATAAACCTGTAACTCAAAAGAGTCAAAATAGCTTTTCTTGAACTGTCTTCTTTATGAAAAAGGAATCAGTTATTACACATTATATATATCATTTGCAAGCTCACGAAAGGTACATGAGAAAAAAAACTTGATATTTGCTACTTTCCACTCAATTCATGGAGACAGGTCTCACAGTATTTGCATCTTTTACATCACAGTAATTAATCCAAAATAACCTCAGTGGGTTGAACAAAAAAGTCAAATAGCTAAGAGTTCAGCCTATTCTTACAATGAAACATATTTACTTGTAAAAAGGGAAAAGACTTCAGGTGATTGTACATGCTAATTAGAAAATGAATGTACCAAAATACCCAAGAGATCAAATTACCAATTTTGTCACTCACGTATCAATTATGCAGACTTCTCTAAAAATGGTGCTGGTTTCAAATTAAGTTTCCTTTCCCCAAGGAGCGACTTATACTGATCGATATCACATGCTAAGTACTTCAAACCACAGAAAATGATACATTTTTAAGAGAGGCAAAAATAACAATTGTAAAATTCAACAGAAAGGTTCGTTTTGGGTTGAGGTTTTGTATTTTGAACCATTAAGTAAAATTGTGCTTCCATACACCACAGCATCACTTTGTGCTTTTTACTAAAGTTAAATGTTAGCCCTTCTGATCTGTTATTAGCCCTCTTGATCCAACATATTAAGAGAAAGATAATATGCACTTCAAGGTCACATAGAAATACATATCAAATAAATGGACAAATATTGTGTCATTGTGACTAAAGTATTGCTGTGTAAACTGAATGCTAAAAATGTTATTAGAAAAGTATTGTTTCATTCATTTCTAAAAATCACAAAATTTGTAAAACCATAAGAACAAAGGGCAGAAAACTTAAAACCTAACTTGCGGTCACTGGAGAACGCATGATGAATTCAAATAAACACTTGGTCCAAAAACGTGTACAAATCATATTGGGCCATTACGACTGAAGCATTACACTCTGCTGATGTGTGTATGGAATATCAATAAGAGCATTAAAAGGAGAAAGAAGCACACACTCATTATCTCCTTGCTATTCGATACTCAGTTGTGCAATTGAGGACCCTAGAACTAGAAGGGGTTAAGTCACATTGAGTACAAACTGAGAAAACGGCACAAACATAAAATCACTTGTGTAGTCTTGAATGGTATTGCTTTATTTCGCAGTGACTTTTACGCATGTTCTGATCATCAAATTACTACAAAACTTTTACAGAATGTAGAAATGAGAATTCTGTAGCAGGAAATTTACACAACTCAATTTTCAAGATTTTGTGACTTAATCCCCTTTTAGTTCTAGGGTCCTCAATTGTATATCATCTTGACTGGCAATATACCATATAGGAAATGGTTTTAAATTTCACAAGTATTTGACTGGAATGTGTCGCATCTACAACACTCGCTGGTAGTGTCATATCATTATGAACATTATGTCGAAAATGAATAATTCTGACAATAAATACATAAAAATACATGGGATCAGCAATATATATAAAAAGCAAGAGCATGCATACTTAATTAAAATAGAAAATATATGTCATTTTATCATACCACTAAGAGAATTTATGACCATATTTGGAAAAGCCGCTGCCGGGATATATTTCGTATCCTACCCTGAGCGCGTCAGAGGCACTTATATCATGTCACTGAGCGTGTCGGAACGTTGCATTTTAAATTTGTAGGGATGCGCAGTACTATGTAGAGTAAAACGTTCACCAAAAGTGGTTCGTTTTTGTTAATTTTTGTGAAATAAAGCTAAAAAAAGTTGAAAAAGAAAATAAATAAATAATTTGATGATTAAAATTGACTTAGTGGTATGATAAATTTGTTATTTGATTCAGCGGAGGTATGTTATGGGAAATACTCGTGCGCTCACTGTCATATCCAGGCTCAGCTGCGCTTCGCCTGGATATGACACTTCGCGCACAAGTATTTCCCATAACATACCTCCGCTTCACCCCATAACTAATAAAATTGTTGTCATCAGTTCTTCAAAGACGTTTTAATTATTTTAGATATTTCTCTTAAGTAAATTTCCTTACCTACTTGATGACACAAGAAAGCAAAATGAAACCCATTTCAAGGTCACTGAATATGCTAAATTCACATGTCACAGCAATATTGTGCCACAAAGTTTGAAATAAAATACGTAATTTAATTCCAGAGCATGGAAATGAAACAACACATTTATTACTACGGTGCCACTTGATACTCGGTTGTGCAATTGTATATTGTTTTGACTGGTAATATATAGGAAAGGGTTTCAGATTTCACAAGCATTTGACTTGAATGTGTCACAACTGAAATGCTAACTAGTGGTACCATGATGCTACAATAAATGCTCTGTACAGAAGTAATTTGTAACAACCATGCCATATGGATTACAAGTGAAAACTTATTGTCCATTTAACGTCTAGTGTAACTCCAGTTCTCATGACCTAGCAATTACACAAAAAGATGAAAACCTTTTCAAAGAAACAAAATAATTCATATTGAATTTTAATAGAAAATGTGTCCAAAATTATGTCTATATAACATTACACCTGAAGTATTCCTAATTGTTGTTGTGTATAAAAAAAAATATATAATCTGGATCATGAAAGTGGAAAAAAGAAGCACACACTCATTACCAGTCTGCTACTTGACACTCGGTTGTGCAACAGTATATCATATTGACTGGCAAATATACAGGGAATGGTTTGGGATTTCTCAAGCATTTGACTTGAATGTGTCACAATTCGCAATTTGATGTACTAATTGGTAGCATTGACTTAAGAATCACTGGATACCTTTAGGAACAGAAAATACAGATTTACAAAAACATTTAGCTATGATTTTTAGTGTGAGTTAGGAGAAATTTATGAAATCAATTAAGTACTATTCATTATACCTTGAGCAAAAGAACTATGACAATCCTGATTAGTAATGTGCAGCAGTATATTAAAACTTTGGCAGTTCAGGTTATTTTCAAAATATAACTTTTTCAATAAAGATCCTAAGTTGTACGTATTAACAGTTTCAAACAGTACCAAAACGTAACTTAATAACACAATTTTTAAAGACTCCAAAGTAAACTAAATGTGTATGAATTGAACTTGTTGAATGTGTGTATTAGAGTAGTGAGGAACTTTGGCGAGAGATTTTGGTGAGGTGCACCTGATAATGTTGCGTAGGTATGTTGAGTGAGTCTCTGGTGTCATTATTGTTTGGGATGTATCTTAAGTCTGGAGTCTGGCTTGAGTATCCTAAGTCTGGAGTCTGGTTTGAGTATATATTATTTCTAGAACTGTTGAAAATACAGACAACGATGGCCATGCCTCCTCACAAACAGATATCCCACCGCAGTATCGGCTGTTTAATTTCAATACGTAGAAAAGTAAATCCTCGAATAAACTTGAATTACTTTGCTATGAATGGGGTTCATTCGTGAACCCCTGCAGATTTAGAATAATATAATAAAGTGTGTCACTATATGAGTTCTTTAAATATTATTTGAATAAAGGTAAAAATATGAGTTTTGAAATTTTTTCAATATCAATGCGCCAATAGAAAGACACGTAAAATGTTCCCCAAATTTGCGTTTTC